>NQII01000179.1:229628-253110 GCA_002778355.1 Clitarchus hookeri | reverse complement strand
GAGACTAATTGAAAGAAAATAATAGACGCCGGGGATTGTGGAGACGCCCCTGCGTGCAGTCCGGCGTCGCTTCTCTGGTGCTGGCTGGACGCCAATTATACCGGAGTGCTAGAGCCTCACGGCGTTTTGGCTCTGGCAGGGCGCTGTGACATACCATTGTGGTGACATACCATGGCGTCTGCAAGTATTACTTTTGTTCGAGGACTGGGAGTTTCTCGGTTCCAGGGACCCGTTGGCGAGAATTCATAACCGTTTGCACGCCCAGGCCGATACTCATCGCTCATCGAACTCTGCCGCTGTGAGAAGTCGATTTATTTATTTCACAGGTTGCATTACTTTTGTCGTGGCGAGTTTATTGTCCACTTTCGGTCTCTAGGGGTACATAAAAGTGGTAAATAAAAGTCACCAGAATCACATTTACGTGAGGTTTGTTTAGTCCATGGCTGCAGGGAAACATAAAAAAAATGAATTTAAATAAATACCTGAGCATGAGAAATACATTGGTCTTAGGGAAAGCTCCTGCAAGCCTAAAGCGTGGAATTTCTGCACCAATAGTTCATTGGTGATATTTTCTATAGGAATGCTACAAAAACTTAAGTTCAGTTGAAAGTATTTAGTGTAGGGGCAATGTTTGCAGTGGTGCAACCAGACAAACGGTCTGCTACATGTCAGCCTGACAAGTGGTTGGTGGTTGGCGATTCAAGCTACTACCCAAGTAGCAAACAACAACCGGTTAGCTGGTGTTTTATTGAAGTTAGGGGGATATTGGCCAACTGTTGGCAGTGGTGACAAATGTTCGCATTTATGATTGTCAGAACTTGTTATGTGGTTGGCAATCANTATTGGCCAACTGTTGGCAGTGGTGACAAATGTTCGCATTTATGATTGTCAGAACTTGTTATGTGGTTGGCAATCAGGTCATGTAAACAAAAGTGACATTACCTATTTTTTAAATAATCGTAATATGTGCCAATGCTCTCACAATGATTGTTAGAATTCAACAGAAGCCTCACAATCAGACGATAAACTAAATGCTAACTGTTACTTACTTTTGGAAAATTATTGGCAGCATGTTTATGGGCCATTTACCGCAGACCAACTGTTACGTACTGCTGGGAAAATATTATCCGCAAGCTACTGGATCACTTATGGCATGCCAATTGTTGTTTATTGCTGAGGACATAATAGCATCATGCTTTGTACCTTATGTGGTATACTAACTGTTGCTTATTACTGAAGAATCATTTTCAGCAAGCTTATGTGCCATTTACGACATGCCAGTTGTTGCTGCTGGGGACATATTATGGCCATTTATGGCATGCTGACTATATGTTGTTGTTAAATAGCTAATAGCATATGGGAATTCACTTAATTTTTTATTTCATGCATATAGAAAGTAAAATTATATTGTGACATTACTAGTAATAGGAAAGATAGTTTCTAGACTGAAAACCTGCAAAGCATAGCACGAAAACAAATTNATATTGTGACATTACTAGTAATAGGAAAGATAGTTTCTAGACTGAAAACCTGCAAAGCATAGCACGAAAACAAATTGATTTATTTGGAATTTCAAATACCACCTGAAAGTATCCCGAAACTTAAATATTCTGATTTTAAAGAAAACACAGAAATCCAAGTATTGATTTGTGATACTGACATAAATTGTTTATACAGCAAAGCTAATAATGCAACTTGTATGCGTAGAAAGTATTCAGATTTGCTTAAAGAGCTTTACGTGAATACATGGTAGAGTAGTTACTAGCATTCTAGTCTATGAACGAAAGGGCTGTGAGTTAGATTTCAGATTCTTACAAAGAAATATACTGATTATAACAATGCTGAAGATAACGTATATGAAGATAGTAAAAAAATAAGTTTTATTTGGGTGAAACATAATAATTTTTTGGCTTTGAAAATGCACGGCAAGCTGCTTTTAAGTCGGCTACAAGTGGCCTNAACATAATAATTTTTTGGCTTTGAAAATGCACGGCAAGCTGCTTTTAAGTCGGCTACAAGTGGCCTATAGCTGGGTTGTAAGTGGCAAATAGTTTGTCTACAAGTGGTCAATAGCTGGGCCACAAGTGGCTTGCCAACAGTTGGCTTACGACGTGGTTAACTTATGACAGGCCAGAAGCAGCAAGCCAGTGGGCCACTGCTGCCACTTATGTCCCACTGATGGTGCTGGCATGCTTGGAGTACAGTTGGTTACTCAGAAGCGGGTCGCTTATGGGCAGGTTCTATTATCTGAACAGAAGCAGATTTGCACACATGGGCGAACTGACTTTTGATACTTTGGTAGAATTCATTTTCTGTGGTCACCTGACGTGTTACGTCTGCCTTCGTTATTAATTTCATTCCTCTTACCATCCCCTGCAACTTTACTCTGTAACGTAGCATAGACAACTCTGACTATAATCCATTCACTTTTACTTCCAACTTCCTGCTAAAATTCTACTTCCAGAATATCCCTCCGTCCCATTCTAACCGAATCTAGAAAATAATACCAAAGGGACAACGCACCGCATTCGTTCGCACTCAGTGTAATAATATTTTGTATAATAACTATTTCTTTCTACGTGTTACCAACACATCTAGAACTAAGGTGCTTTTATGTTTTCACACGTAGAGTACGCTTGTGATAGGTGGGATATGTAAGAAACAACCAATCACGTCATACATGGGGTGATTTTACACAGGTTTTATTCAAAGAGTGTGAAGAAATCGCGAATAGACTCTAAAGGGAATACGCATTAAGATGAATGTAAACATTTCGGAGTTCGGGAGANATATTGTGACATTACTAGTAATAGGAAAGATAGTTTCTAGACTGAAAACCTGCAAAGCATAGCACGAAAACAAATTTATTTATTTGGAATTTCAAATACCACCTGAAAGTATCCCGAAACTTAAATATTCTGATTTTAAACAAAACACAGAAATCCAAGTATTGATTTGTGATACTGACATAAATTGTCTATACAGCAAAGCTAATAATGCAACTTTTATCCGTAGAAAGTATTCAGATTTGCTTAAAGAGCTTTACGTGAATACATGGTAGAGTAGTTACTAGCATTCTAGTCTATGAACGAAAGGGCTGTGAGTTAGATTTCAGGTTCTTACAAAGAAATATACTGATTATAACAACGCTGAAGATAACGTATATGAAGGTAGTAAATAAATAAGTTTTATTTGGGTGAAACATAATTATTTTTTGGCTTTGAAAATGCACGGCAAGCTGCTTTTAAGTCGGCTACAAGTGGCCGATAGCTGGGTTGTAAGTGGCAAATAGTTTGTCTACAAGTGGTCAATAGCTGGGCCACAAGTGGCTTGCCAACAGTTGGCTTACGACGTGGTTAACTTATGACAGGCCAGAAGCAGCAAGCCAGTGGGCCACTGCTGCCACTTATGTCCCACTGATGGTGCTGGCATGCTTGGAGTACAGTTGGTTACTCAGAAGCGGGTCGCTTATGGGCAGGTTCTATTATCTGAACAGAAGCAGATTTGCACACTTGGGCGAACTGACTTTTGATACTTTGGTAGAATCCATTTTCTGTGGTCACCTGACGTGTTACGTCTGCCTTCGTTATTAATTTCATTCCTCTTACCATCCCCTGCAACTTTACTCTGTAACCTAGCATAGACAACTCTGACTATAATCCATTCACTTTTACTTCCAACTTCCTGCTAAAATTCTACTTCCAGGATATCCCTCCGTCCCATTCTAACCGAATCTAGAAAATAATACCAAAGGGACAACGCACCGCATTCGTTCGCACTCAGTGTAATAATATTTTGTATAATAACTATTTCTTGCTACGTGTTACCAACACATCTAGAACTAAGGCACTTTTATGTTTTCACACGTAGAGTACGCTTGTGATAGGTGGGATATGTAAGAAACAACCAATCACGTCATACATGGGGTGATTTTACACAGGTTTTATTCAAAGCGTGTGAAGAAATCGCGAATAGACTCTAAAGGGAATACGCATTAAGATGAATGTAAACATTTCGGAGTTCGGGAGANCGTGTGAAGAAATCGCGAATAGACTCTAAAGGGAATACGCATTAAGATGAATGTAAACATTTCGGAGTTCGGGAGATCTGCAGGCTAGACTCCACAGTACCCTGTGCACTCGAACGTCAGTTTTCAGTTTAATACTGCGACAGTGAGTGTCTAGTTTAGGGGCGCGGCATTCGACCTGAAGTCGTTTCTTTTAGTAAGTACATTAATCTGTCATTTGACATAACATTTGTATGACCGACAGGCACTTGTCCAAAATTAGTTTCTTCAACAGTCGGTAGACCTACCATCGTTCCAATAAAAGGCTATTGGGGTCAGGAGATGCGGCTAGTTGCGTGAGTTATGGTAATGTTAATTCTAATGAGGTTAGGAACGAAACGTGATTTCTTATGGGAGAGCTTGGCATAGGGATAATTTCCGCCACTAGATGCGCAGTGTTCCAGAAGGTTACAAGCTACCTGAATAATAAAAGGAAAAGATTTTATTTAGTTCGAAGTTATTTTATATTTAATGTATGATTATTGCAATCATCCTGTTTTTTCACGTAGAAAATAGAGAAAATCTGGTTCCTTGCCGACACTGGCGCTTACCTAGGGGCGAAAATTTTTCCTTTGCTAAACTTTTAACTTTAATCTTCCCAGCCTATAGTAGAAGTAGCCTTAGTTATAGCTAGACATCCGAAAATTTTGCAGTTCATTTAGCTGTAAAACTGGCATTAACAGGTTTATACATGCCGTAGCTCTCACATTGCTATTCATACTCTAGCTGCTTTAATTACCTCATTATCCCTTTCCTTTTTGACTAGGTAGAACGTTTTTTGCTCTTGCCATCCAGCACACACTGAAAAAATACTTTGTGGCTATTACAAAATGTTTTGTTGATAGTCACCCTTCCAAATAGTTTTGTGGTGGCTACTAAAAGTTTTGTGCTCATCACAAACAAGTTTGGCAGGGTGAATACGAACAAAACATTTTGTGGCCACAATAAAGTATTATTTTCAGTGTATCAATAAGCCCGTAGCTAAATAATTTCACCGGCCTACCTACAAAATATGTTGATCCCTTTTGGAATGGGGCACATTTGAGTTCGGAAAACAGTTGGCTGCCACCAAATAAAAAGTGAGGAACTGAACAAACACCCTCTATAAACGTATTTTTACCCTATAAGCCACAGAGTTCCCTGCACTTAAGCGAAAGGGGACAGCCGTGTAGTGTACCTTTTGTGTGATTGTATAATCTGTAAGGTATAAAACATTAATTACAGTACATACATGTTTATGCTATAGAGGTAGGATGACCCCTTGGCATTCCCTTAAAATACCCCGAGAACATCCTCACTCTCAGGCACATGCACAATCCATTTTGCCAACTCGCTGAATCATGCTCGCATGATTATCTCTACGAACAGTTAGAGAGAACACTATCGCAGCACACAAATAATTAGACAATAGGGGTGACTTCACGCAAATGACCAATAAAGCGTATTCTGTTTTCTTTGGTATAATTATAGGCAATGCAAGGTTTTTTTTTCTCAACTCAACCCATACAGGTCTAAAGTTTACACACAAAATAAAGTTTACAAGACTGGTAATTATCAAAATACATTTTTTCCTAATTCAATCCTGATGATTTTAAATATATAAAATTCTTCCCCCAGTAAAATACTGATGATTTTAAAGATAAGCCTACATACTTTTCTCCAGTTCTTTAGAAAAACTATAAAAAATANGAGAGAACACTATCGCAGCACACAAATAATTAGACAATAGGGGTGACTTCACGCAAATGACCAATAAAGCGTATTCGGTTTTCTTTGGTATAATTATAGGCAATGCAAGGTTTTTTTTTCTCAACTCAACCCATACAGGTCTAAAGTTTACACACAAAATAAAGTTTACAAGACTGATAATTATCAAAATACATTTTTTCCTAATTCAATCCTGATGATTTTAAATATATAAAATTCTTCCGNATTCAATCCTGATGATTTTAAATATATAAAATTCTTCCGCCAGTAAAATACTGATGATTTTAAAGATAAGCCTACATACTTTTCTCCAGTTCTTTAGAAAAACTATAAAAAATAATAAAATCTGATGAGAATCTCCCTACACCTTTTCATATTGCAAAAATTTTAAGAGTTGCCAAAAACACATTCCTCGCAAAAGTTAAAGTATAACATTTTAGAAAAAAATACTTAACTTTGCGGGACCTCAATTAAAACCCTACATTTCCAAAATACAAGCTGCATGCACGGAACTTGATTTTTTTTTATTTATACCTGGATTCACGAAAGTAGGAATTAAAGTATTTGTAATATATTTGAGGCTGTAACGTCATACGCAGTTCCACCGTATATTAGGCACTGCGTTCATGGCAGTTTCGGTTTTTACACGTAGTGAAGGATGCACAGTTATTTGAAGTAAGTTAAAAAAATATAATACATTTTCGGAAGAGTTCGGTTAAGCTTGAACCAACTATATGTGCGAATATTGTAAGAGATTGTGTACTAGAGCGGATGCACATTTAAAACAAGTGTGATTGTCGATCTCATCGTCTTCGCGCGTGCGCACACACTCAAGCTCGAGAATTGGTTCGGACCCTTTAACTTGAGACAAACTGTATTATTTTGCAACTCCAACGGAAAAACTGTTCCATATCTGAAAAAAGTTCGAAATTGGTGTTGTTTTATTTTTTTTATGTCATTAGTTAACAGTTTTGCAACATTCTGGAAATGTGTATTTAATTTCGTCTTTAAATATTGTTTTATCACATTTTTTATTTATCCAATGAAATTCTGATGCTCGTAACGTCACCATTTGGTATATTGTAACTGTTTTTGTCACTTGGAATTTCACTTCACCTTAGCATAAACTCTGACTTCTATGACCGATTTATGTGATGGAATATGTATCTGTGACATGAAATATCTTCGAAGTCTAACGGTGCAGTCAATGAGTTTGTTCAGAAGACGTAGGTCTTCTCTGAATTTGTGTTTTTGTACGTATATAAAACGCAGCATGCATCGTACAGTTGTAAGCATTTATGGAAATGCAACACCAATCCTCTGACTGCCAAAACGAGAAATTTAAAATGGTAGTGTAATGTGGAATATGAAGTTGGTATCACCACAGAACCTCCTTTGGCGAATTGTTTTAGTATATGCCCTGGAGGATGCCGAACCACCATTTATCATGTAGGCTTATAAACAGTAAATCAAGTACGTCATGTTCACAGACGAAAGTAACGACAGAAGCAAATGAGCTAACAACAGCAGCTGAAAAATGTAGGGTATTACAGTAAGATGTTTCCGTTACGCATCGGTAACGTTCTCTGTGATTACTATC
Organism: Clitarchus hookeri; assembly: GCA_002778355.1. NCBI lineage: Eukaryota > Metazoa > Arthropoda > Insecta > Phasmatodea > Phasmatidae > Clitarchus > Clitarchus hookeri. The sequence continues at coordinate 245,737 of NQII01000179.1, read as the reverse complement.
TATTGAGTTGCAACTCCATCCTTGGACAGTGTGAGAGACGACGGCACAGAATTACAAAGTACGCAGAAAGTAAATTGTTGAGTGTGCTGTGAACTACGACCAAACAACCAACAAAATAGTTTCACGTCATTATAGCATGGAAAAAGAATAACTGGTACATGTACGAGCAAAAGTGGTCCGACCTTCCAGCAATATGGCAGGACCACAGAATAGATAAACACACAGTAGTAAACTCGAGTGGTGGCTCTTTATTGATATTACATAACTAAGCGTTGTGTTTGATTGGCTATTGGGTGCTCTGAAATATCGCCTATTGGAAAGTANATGAAATTCTGATGCTCGTAACGTCACCATTTGGTATATTGTAACTGTTTTTGTCACTTGGAATTTCACTTCACCTAAGCATAAACTCTGACTTCTATGACCGATTTATGTGATGGAATATGTATCTGTGACATGAAATATCTTCGAAGTCTAACGGTGCAGTCAATGAGTTTGTTCAGAAGACGTAGGTCTTCTCTGAATTTGTGTTTTTGTACGTATATAAAACGCAGCGTGCATCGTACAGTTGTAAGCATTTATGGAAATGCAACACCAATCCTCTGACTGCCAAAACGAGAAATTTAAAATGGTAGTGTAATGTGGAATATGAAGTTGGTATCACCACAGAACCTCCTTTGGCGAATTGTTTTAGTATATGCCCTGGAGGATGCCGAACCACCATTTATCATGTAGGCTTATAAACAGTAAATCAAGTACGTCATGTTCACAGACGAAAGTAACGACAGAAGCAAATGAGCTAACAACAGCAGCTGAAAAATGTAGGGTATTACAGTAAGATGTTTCCGTTACTCATCGGTAACGTTCTCTGTGATTACTATCTATTGAGTTGCAACTCCATCCTTGGACAGTGTGAGAGACGACGGCACAGAATTACAAAGTACGCAGAAAGGAAATTGTTGAGTGTGCTGTGAACTACGACCAAACAACCAACAAAATAGTTTAACGTCATTATAACATGGAAAAAGAATAACTGGTACATGTACGAGCAAAAGTGGTCCGACCTTCCAGCAATATGGCAGGACCACAGAATAGATAAACACACAGTAGTAAACTCGAGTGGTGGCTCCTTATTGATATTACATAACTAAGCGTTGTGTTTGATTGGCTATTGGGTGCTCTGAAATATCGCCTATTGGAAAGTANTTTATTGATATTACATAACTAAGCGTTGTGTTTGATTGGCTATTGGGTGCTCTGAAATATCGCCTATTGGAAAGTAAGTTACCAGGCGCTGACTGGTGAACGGCGCTCCGACATGTTGGTAGTCAGTGACGCCATTTTGTTGGCGTGTGCAGCCGGAGTTCGCGGTATAAGCCGCTGTTTCACCTCTATATCCCTAAGTACTCTGTGCTGAAGGGATCGCGCCTCGACATTTGGGTTCTATGTACGTACTTATTCTCTGACTTGGCGCTACATGGAGTGGAGTGAAGTCGAGTGGAGTGGAGAGATTTCGGCGGTTCTTAACATCGAGGTCTTGAGAGCCGATGCAGGCGAAGCGAGGTGAGTACGGAGCAGCGCCGGAATGCAAGGGCAGGGGAAACGGGAGATCCCCGAGAAAACCCGACAACCAGGGCATCATCCGGCACGATTCCCACGTGCGAGAATCCGGGGGTGACTCCTTCGATAATCGAACCGGATTCGTTGGCACTATGCCCTCTGTCGATCAGCACCTAGTATCTAGCCACCTGGACATTAGTGGAACTGATAACGGTAGACCCAGTTAGGCATACATATTGCACACGCAGCGAGTCGGCAATTGAATATGCCTACATCAGAGGTACGGACACGCGTTGTCGCTACTGTGTACTTGTTGGTTCCTGTGAGGAGGGCGTCCCTCGCTGGTGAGTTTAGCACACCGCCACATATTTTCTCTCCCGTAGAGCAAACGTGGGGTAGAGTGTTCAAGCGTGTTGCGCAGTACACTCTCCGTGTCCTAACATCGGACTGTTTGTCTGCCAATCGCCCTATCGAAAACAACCTTGATAGAATTTGAGGTTGGAACACTGTTTACGAAAGTAAGTGCTTTGAGATGTTTGTACCGTTTTTCCAACTTAGTTTCAATGCAACTAGAATATATTGAAGTTAGTCAAANGTAAGTGCTTTGAGATGTTTGTACCGTTTTTCCAACTTAGTTTCAATGCAACTAGAATATATTGAAGTTAGTCAAAGTATTTTATTCATACACTCTAATCTGAAACAGTGATTTCAATTAGTTACATAATTTACTGAATCTTCGGTTAATGACCTGTTATGTACTGGCAAGTCAGTGTAATGCACCAAAGCTATNCAGTTACATAATTTACTGAATCTTCGGTTAATGACCTGTTATGTACTGGCAAGTCAGTGTAATGCACCAAAGCTATACTGCCAGTTGGTGCAGTTCACTAAGAATCAGTAGAAATCACTGTTTAATCAGTGAATACCAGCAACTAAAATTATCATCAGAATTTCCTGATTCAAGTTTAGCATTTCCAACAGATCTGCAGTCAAATTCGCTGTTTTGGAGCAGTTTTAACTGCTTCATTTTTAGAGAGTAGGTATAAAATGGCGGGTTTGTTAAATATTCAGATGTAAACAAACACGTATATCACTGCCGACCACGTGACTTTGACAGTTGCATTGGCGATGGGCGAGGCAACGTCGCATGCTCAGAAGACGAAAATCGGTCTACACCTCATGTTGAGTGTCTGGCTTCGCCGTGTTCGCCCAAAGTTCGCCGTGGCTGGGCTGCGAGAGCATTACCGCCACGAGCAGACAAAGCCGCAATTAGTCGGTGACTGACTGATGACCACCTCGGCCACGCCCCCAGCTCCTCCCTGCCCTCGTGACGTCAGGCCAGCTGCACCCGGCGTCAGTACTGAGAACCGCCGTTTGCAACGAACACGTCGCGGAACGATGCTGCCCGACCCACTGCGAGAGGCGCGCACAGCTTTGGGAACGACGGCCATTTGTGTCTCAAGTCACTATGCCTTCTATTATTTGACCCTCGCGTGATTCCAACGCTCGAGTCATATAGGTTTGTCGTTGCCTCAAAGTCCTCTAAGGCAAGGGTTCTTAAACTTTGTGATTAAGAGTACTCCTTTCATACAACCTATTTATTTTTCACAATACAAATTGTTTCAATCTCAAATTTAATTTACCACGAAATTTGCAAAAAACAGTTATTTTAACTGCAAAAAGAAAAGATTACACAGTTTCAGCATAACTACATTTTTTTTTTTTATGAAACGTATAATATATTAGTTTCACTTGTCGACCGTTGACTATAAACTCAATGACCCCCTTGAATTCGCGGACCACAGTTTAATAATTGTTGGTCTAAGAAGTGCCAAATCGACAATGCGTTAAAATAATCACAATTATGATAATGGCAGTAGTAATTATGATAGTAATGATAATATCCATTTTTGAGGTCTTGAGACTGTTACCATCACGTAACAGGGAAGTATAAACTACTTTCGCCTGACTTCATAAAAAACTTCCTTAGAAGACGTTCTGAAACATGCATAAATAAACGAGGAACCATTTACAACGAACCCTATATAATGGGGAAAGGGAAAGCACAAATTTTGCGATACTTTTTTTTTCGAATAAATATATATCGATGCTATCGTGAGGCGATCGTAAGTGGCAGTTTCTGTTTATTTATCGCGCTGGCTGGCAGCTGTAATGGGTTGTTGAGGAGGGTCCCAAACGACTCTATCATTAAGCAGTTATGAACATGTTGTTTGTATCGCTGACATCTGGCCCCATCAATCACTGGCGCGTTCAAGCAGTGTTAAAGTTTACAATTCTTCTCTAGCATTCTCTCTCTCTCTCTCTCTCTCTCNATTTTTGAGGTCTTGAGACTGTTACCATCACGTAACAGGGAAGTATAAACTACTTTCGCCTGACTTCATAAAAAACTTCCTTAGAAGACGTTCTGAAACATGCATAAATAAACGGGGAACCATTTACAACGAACCCTATATAATGGGGAAAGGGAAAGCACGAATTTTGCGATACTTTTTTTTTCGAAAAAATATATATCGATGCTATCGTGAGGCGATCGTAAGTGGCAGTTTCTGTTTATTTATCGCGCTGGCTGGCAGCTGNGCGTCAACACTAAAGGAACCGTCACGCCATTTTGCCTCTGTGTACTTATCTACTCTGTGCGTGAATCACACCTTCACTGATAACGTAGGACAGGATTATCAGAGAATACACGAGCAATACGCTTCTGTGTCGCCCAGCCGCGCGCGTAGTTTAAATGATCTTATTTTCTGACATTATGGTAGGGCGTAATGTTTCCACCAGACTAGATACTTACTGACCTTGTTCCCAGCCAATGGTCATTACAGGGTTTGAGATGTTATACAGAATGGAGCGGAATTCGACCGACAAACGTCTGAGGCAATTAGTTATGCAAAATCAAGTCTTAAATATACAGGAAACTTTCTGCTTAAACTGCGAGATATAAGCACTCGAAAATCGAGGTTTCAAACTGTATTTTTTCAAAATATCGGTAACGAAATGAAGTGAATTTACGATTCTCCGAACATTGTTTTATGTTATCGGGGTCTTCAGCCTAAGAGTAAATTCTCATTAATATCTCCCCCCGTAATGAAAATAACAGAGGTGGCCACCCTCTTATCGCAGACAACGTTTTTGCCGTCAGGAATTATGAACGCATGATGCTGGTGTATTAAGCAGTATGACTTAGTTAGCAAAATTGGTTCTCTTGTCGCAACTGCTCAGGACCCACCGTTTTCGTGTTACAAGCACACAAAACTTCGGCTGCATCGATACAGTGCCTGGCACGTAGGCAACACTGCCTACGTGCGCCATGGTATTCTGCTGTGCCCACTGCACAATGGTGGAGGACGTTTAAACACTTACCGTAAATAGCATGTACATTACATTAATAAGCTTGCAGTGCTGAAGCCACCTGCGACTGGCAACAGTCGGCGTGTGGCTCCCTGCAGGAAGTTCTGGTATTGAAACAGCTCTCGAGTTTTGCATACGAGTTCACCTACAAGAACAAGGTTGACAAGAACTGCAAGATTATAAATATGTATGTATGTAAATAGTGTTGACGTGAAGACTGTTCGGTATAGGAAGCCTAAGTATTCTTTGAAATGCGAGGCATGTAGCGCATTTTCAAAGGACACGCCGCTAATTATTACAAAATCATGCCTGACGATTGCGCATTTTGCAATCCGTCATATACGCGGAGGTTTACGTAACTCGTGTTATATGTGTTCTTAAGGATCGAGGGTTTTGTTAGTATATGCAGCTTTTCACTGGTCACAAAAATAATGTAGAGATGGACATAAACGTTTTACATTCACAATATGTGATACCTTTAATTTATCCTCCACTTCAAAAACACTATTTACTCAGGTTTTCTGGTTTCTCTGCTTCCTTTTACCTGTTTTATTGGTCCATACTAAACCAAACAAGCTAATGAGGCCGCAAAAATTTTGTAATATTTGGCTGTCAGAGTTTTAACCAGATCCAAATTAAAGAGTCGTTTTATATGTAATAGGATTTACAGGTCATCGTTTACATTTGCGCGGTTGTACATAATTTTTTTTATCAGCGACATTTGTATTTGGTTGGTTGCAGTTTCTTATGATATTTCGATTAATAATGTAATTTTGGCATGTTAAGCGTATCTGTGAATCAGGCATTACTTTTTCTCAAGAAACATTCAGCTATTCCGAGTTTAGATTTTTAGTAGAATAAAGTTACTTTTAAATTGCTTATAACTGTTTACAATCGATACTTAGTATAGTCTATTCGCGATATATTAACGCTTTTTGAATTAGACATTTGAAAAAACACCCACTGTATGACGTGCATGGTTGCTTCCTAAATATGCCATCAACCACAAGCATTTTATACTTATGTTAACCTAAAAATATATTTTTTTATTAAATTGAACATATACTTATATTTAGCATGTAAATTTTAATATTTTATTTATAATTAATATGAATAAAACAGGGAGAAAATAGGTGGGTTGGCAATGCCTAGTNGGGGGAGGCTGCCACTTCCCTATTGTTCAATTGCCATGGTAATAATTCTAGGAAACAGTATTACATTAATTACTTGAAATCAGTATTTTAAACAATTGCTTTGTTATTTCAGTTCAGTTTTAAAACATTCACAGTACATTTTCATGTCAAAGTGTGCGTTTGTGAGGCGGGGTCCATGTCCCCTGTCATCGCCCCCCCCCTTACGTCCCTGGCGTCAACACTAAAGGAACCGTCACGCCATTTTGCCTCTGTGTACTTATCTACTCTGTGCCTGAATCACACCTTCACTGATAACATAGGACAGGATTATCAGAGAATACACGAGTAATACGCTTCTGTGTCGCCCAGCCGCGCGCGTAGTTTAAATGATCTTATTTTCTGGCATTATGGTAGGGCGTAATGTTTCAACCAGACTAGATACTTACTGACCTTGTTCTCAGCCAATGGTCATTACAGGGTTTGAGATGTTATACAGAATGGAGCGGAATTCGACCGACAAACGTCTGAGGCAATTAGTTATGCAAAATCAAGTCTTAAATATACAGGAAACTTTCTGCTTAAACTGCGAGATATAAGCACTCGAAAATCGAGGTTTCAAACTGTATTTTTTCAAAATATCGGTAACGAAATGAAGTGAATTTACGATTCTCCGAACATTGTTTTATGTTATCGGGGTCTTCAGCCTAAGAGTAAATTCTCATTAATATCTCCCCCCGTAATGAAAATAACAGAGGTGGCCACCCTCTTATCGCAGACGTTTTTGCCGTCAGGAATTATGAACGCATGTTGCTGGTGTATTAAGCAGTATGACTTAGTTAACAAAAATGGTTCTCTTGTCGCAACGGCTCAGGATCCACCGTTTTCGTGTTACACGCACACAAAACTTCGGCTGCATCGATACAGTGCCTGGCACGTAGGCAATACTGCCTACATGCGCCATGGTATGCTGCTGTGCCCACTGCACAATGGTGGAGGACATTTAAACACTTACTGTAAATAGCATGTACATTACATTAATAAGATTACAGTGCTGAAGCCACCTGCGACTGGCAACAGTCGGCGTGTGGCTCCCTGCAGGAAGTTCTGGTATTGAAACAGCTCTCGAGTTTTGCATACGAGTTCACCAACAAGAACAAGGTTGACAAGAACTGCAAGATTATAAATATGTATGTATGTAAATAGTGTTGACGTGAAGACTGTTCGGTATAGGAAGCCTAAGTATTCTTTGAAATGCGACGCATGTAGCGCATTTTTAAAGGACACGCCGCTAATTATTACAAAATTATGCCTGACGATTGCGCATTTTGCAATCCGTCATATACGCGGAGGTTTACGTAACTCGTGTTATATGTGTTCTTAAGGATCGAGGGTTTTGTTAGTATATGCAGCTTTTCACTGGTCACAAAAATAATGTAGAAATGGACATAAACGTTTTATATTCACAATATGTGATACCTTTAATTTATCCTCCACTTCAAAAACACCATTTACTCAGGTTTTCTGGTTTCTCTGCTTCCTTTTACCTGTTTTATTGGTCCATACTAAACCAAACAAGCTAATGAGGCCGCAAAAATTTTGTAATATTTGGCTGTCAGAGTTTTAACCAGATCCAAATTAAAGAGTCGTTTTATTTGTAATAGGATTTACAGGCCATCGTTTACATTTGCGCGGTTGTACATAATTTTTTTATCAGCGACATTTGTATTTGGTAGGTTGCAGTTTCTTATGATATTTCGATTAATAATGTAATTTTTGCATGTTAAGCGTATCTGTGAATCAGGCATTACTTTTTCTCAAGAAACATTCAACTATTCCGAGTTTCGATTTTTAGTAGAATAAAGTTACTTTTAAATAGCTTATAACTGTTTACAATCGATACTTAGTATAGTCTATTCGCGATATATTAACGCTTTTTGAATTAGACATTTGAAAAAACACCCACTGTATGACGTGCATGGTTGCTTCCTATATATGTCATCAACCACAAGCATTTTATACTTATGTTAACCTAAAAATACATTTTTTTTTATTAAATTGAACATATACTTATATTTAGCCTGTAAATTTTAATATTTTATTTATAATTAATATGAATAAAACAGGGAGAAAATAGGTGGGTTGGCAATGCCTAGTNATGTAAATTTTAATATTTTATTTATAATTAATATGAATAAAACAGGGAGAAAATAGGTGGGTTGGCAATGCCTAGTAACAAATAGTTGTTATGCAAAATAATTTTACACTGACTGCGCACGATGTGGCGCGCTGTCCCTTTGGTGTACTTTTATAGACTCAGTTAAGCTTTCTTTACATGAGGCGGAGGAATATCCTGGGAGTAGAACTTAAGCAGGGCTTCAGAATAGTTGAAAGTAACCATGAATGGACTATACTATTAATCTATCGTAGACACTATTGACTTAAAAACATACAACTAGAAAGTTACGTCTATTGACCTGAGTTTGAATCGTAACATTTGGCCCCGGTTTTGCGAATCCCGGCCAGGTCGGGGATTTTCCATTGCGTTGAAAAATTTCCTAGCCAGTCTTCACGACTAGGTTTTGTGATCTTCCTTCATCCTCATACTGTGAAAGACAACTGCAGATCACTGCATGGTACGCTTCCAGATTTGAGATTAGCCATGAAGTAGACCTCTCATTATCACTGTTATTAACTGTGCTTTCTATGCCTCTGTAGAACACACATCAACATCCTCTCTGTAAATGTTTACCACTTTCTGAACTTCTGAGCATGCTACGATAGCAAATGACGGCTATAGACGTGGAACTTTTGCGAATTCATGTGGTAGAAAGCTACAGGCCTACGTCATTACGTTATGATCCCTCTACATAATGGAAAACGTACGTTTTTACATTAGCTACTAGCACAGCGAGAAGCCTCTTAGTACATACTTTTCACTGGCTATACATAATAAATTCTTTCTATTTTCCAGAAGTTTTCCCATTGAAGTAAAAACCTCCGCGGTTGTCAGATACATTGCGTTTCACTATTAATAACGAGCGGGAAGTTGCGAATTCATAAACAAGGCATTCCCATGAGTTTCAAACATGGCATCACTTTTCATCAGCAGTGTTTCCAGACAGTATGTGGTCGCCCGTCGTGTGCCTGTTGGCGTAAGTGGAGATATGCTCCACGTTACCATCGCCAGCCTGTTGACTGACAGTAGCTTTACTGACTCATCAAAATGTAAGGAATCAAGTCTAATATGGAAGTGTTAAATGCATGAGGGGCTCACACCTAGTTTATTTGTCAATTCGCAACTAGCGGTGACTAACACACCCCAGAATGTCGGTGGCTGTCTCATATCTTTATAAACGTCTCACTGCTGAATTGGGCTATCTGTAGTTGTATGTAAGTGCGGAAAAATCCAGGAAGGATTAGCGCAGGTGTAAATAAAGCCCTTCACTTCACCGAAGGCAGGTCTTGAGAGTTTGTGGACGACGGTGATTGGCGAGTGTTTCTATGGATTTTGCGAGTGACGGTGGTGAATGGCAGCGTAAAGACAGCAGTATTTGTGCCCGAAGTGAAAGTGAGGAGTCATTGGGGTGCTCCGGGACCGGGACGAGTCCTACTGTGTTGTCTCTCCTAGGCGTCGGAGCAAAGGTGGGATGAGTTTATAAGAGACGGATATGACTGGTGAACTCTGACCTATCTATAGTATATATATTTGTCTGTATTTTTTTTTTTTTTAAATAGGACAGTTCAAATTATTTAACTGGTAAATGTAATAAGAAATTAAGTAACATTTTTTTTTCCACTGGGGTATTTAAAATAGTTAGTGATGGTGCTTTGTGAAAGACATAGCTGCATAGAGATTATAGTACTAAGAACAAATCAGGAAATTAAATTTAGTTCTTATTCTATTAAAACCTCCATCTCTCTAAAACCTGGCCACGTACATAAATTTGCAGCACTATACTTTGTCACACACGCTCAGTTATTGTTTTCTCTGACGAACTTAAAATAATTACCCAGCTTAAAATGCCCATTCCATGCATTCACTATGGCAAACAAATATTGTTGCGAGCCAGCGGCGGTCATTTCCTCCCGCCCTCTTCACGACGAAGCTGCCAGAATACGTCTATGACTCAGACATCCGGGATGCAATATTAGTACAACAAAGGATGGCGTGTGGAGGGGAGGAGACGTGACGTGTTTGGCTCGCCCCTGAATCACAGCTTACACCTGGCGGTGACCCACAACTTCGAGAAGGTCGAGGATGGTCTCTCCTTTCGGGAAACATCTCGAAGCTGAACTAGATCATCTCTGAGTGTGCGTAACTGCGGGATAATCTATAAACTATTATCGCAGGTGTAAACACAGCCATTTTACCTTGCCGAAGAGAGTTTTGGAGTGTGTTTTGGACAGCGGTGTCTGGTGAGTGTTCCTGGCGATTCACCGACCTACGGCCATTATTGATACCTGTGTACAGACAAAGTCATTTGAATGCTCTCGGAACAGTGCTGCGATGTTTGTGATTCACCTAGGTGATTGAGGCGGAGGGAGTTCTAATAGAACTAACTAATTATGTACACTGAAATAAAGCATTGTGCCAGCCAACAAAATCGTCCTGTTTATAAAGCCAAAAATATATGTAGTTGTCCCAACAAAATATTTTGTTGAGTAAAACAAACCTGAAAAGCAAAAAAAAAAAAAAAAAAAAAAAAAAAATCATAATAATTTTGTTTTTTAACAAAATGCATGCTTAAATTAACATAACCTCTGTGTTGGGACAAAAATAGATTAAACTATCAACGAAATATTTAGTTGAATCAACTGTATATATTTGCTTGGTCACTCATTTGAATTCCTTCGTTCCAAAATACAGCTCGAGGGTTTGTTAGTATCTTTTGTGGCAATTAGGATAGTAGCAGTGTTTTTTAAGTGGGTTCATTGATCTTAATAATGGTATAAACATTCTAATAAAACAAGTTCAGCAGGAAACTATAATAAACAGCTGTAAAACTTGAAACACTTTCTTACGCACGTTGTTCAATATTTGAAATGTATGTATTTTAAACAGTATACTCACTTTAGTTTGGTTGATATGGCACAGCGTTCGGGGTTAGCGACCTAAGTTCGAATCTCGGTCGGGCTTCGAGTTATTTTTTTATAAACCGAAACTGTTTAATTCTCGTAGAACCAAGCAAATATTTAATTTCACTAACCAAATCTTAGTTTGGGGCAATTAAATAAGAACAACAAAATAATTTGGTTTCAACAACAAAATACACTACTCAAAAAAAGTTTTGTACCACTGGCATTTCTGAGTTACTAGGTGATCATAGCTTAAGAGAAAGTATGGGATAAATTCACACTGTCTGTACAGAATACCACGCAAGACTTGGAAAATGTAATGCGCCGACTGCCCCAGCGAACATTCTGCATGTGCAACCAATTACAGGCGGTGCAAAACTTTCCTTGAGTAGTGTATTTCATTACCTCTTACAAACAATTAAATTTGGTTGCGCCAAACAAACTTTGTTTGATTCAACAAAACCTTTTTTCTCACTGTAACTGAAACACTAAGTAGATATACACTGAGAGGAAATGGCAAGGCGGTTCTGATAGGCTGCGCAGGCTCTGGAAACGGACGTTTTGTCTAATTGGCTACTGAATGCTGCAAAAGGTCCTCTATTGGCTCGACTGCCAGCTGGTTAGTAGGTGAATAAGCAGCTGTTTCAACTCTGTATTCTATCTCCTCTGTGACTGAACAGTGTTAACAAAAGGCATTGTGTAATGGTTTGTTAATAATGTTTCCAGACACACTCTAATTACGGGTTTCCCCTGTTGCAAATAAAACATTTTTGTGTCTGTGCTGTACTTTTAGAGCACTTGTTTCGTCATCAGAATTAACGAGCTGTAGGCCTTGTGGTCGGCTATAGTAATAGGAACCACTCATAACCTAAAACAGTAGCACGATTTACGAATGACACCCACAGAAGAGATCATGACTATTGAGCCTCGCAGCGCACAGTACCCGCCAAAAGTAATTTTCCTGTGCGTTGCGTGGTGCACAGTTGTGTGAACTGGATCTGAATTGGTTAATTGCACTAAGTACTGTATTTCAGCGAAACACGTCAGTTAAATAACAATTTTGTAGTGAACTGTAAGTTTAAATCCGCACACTCTCCCCGCCTTCGTAGATTGTTGTTGAGAGATTTTGGCGGCTCTTAACAATGATGTCTTGAGAGCCGATGTGAATGAAATGAGGTGAGAATGGAGCAGCGCCGGAATGAAAGGGCGGGGGAAACAGGAGATCTCGAGAAAACCTGCCGACCAGCGGCATCGTCCTGCACGATTCCCACTTGCGAAAATCAGGGAGTGAACCGGTCGGGGATTAAAACAGGTTCGCCTTGGTGGGAGGCGAGCAGTCTAGCTGCTAAGCCACCGTGGCACCCCTTAGGATAAGGTAACCAAGGTTGAAATAGATGCTTGCGCCAACAGGAGTCGGCTTCTCTACTTGATGGACACGCCTGTCGTTCTGGCCAGCCAGTAGAGTGGATGAGATGTGGGATAAGATGTGGCCGAGCAGCAGCGGAATGAAGGCGGGAGAGGAAACGGGGAGCACCTCAGGAAAACCTCCGCACCAAGGAGATGCGCTCCGCGCTCCCAACATGAGAACACCCAGCCGAAAATTACACACGATGGGAGGCAAGAGTTACTGCACTGAGCCAACTGCGCTGGGTCGAGATTTTTCGTAGTATTTTGTATTAAATCATAGAAATTAAATTCTCTAATGTTCACGAACTTGGCCACACCCAGGGCCTTATAACAATACTGTGCACTCCCTATCCCCTCCAATTCTCATTAAAAAAACTCCTGTTCACTGAAACTCCCAAAAAAATTGTCACGTCAGTTATATATTCTATTTATTCGTCTAGTAGTTAGTAACACATATGTAAACAAACTTTTAACGTTCCAAGTGGTCTCTTTTTCGTAATCTCAAAACAGGTTGTACTGTATTACAACATCTTCTGAGAAAGACAGAAACCTCCGTGTTTAGCTCATGCGGTCACGTACTCAACGCTCATTCATTCTATTAGTTGTGGGTTTGATCCCGATTCCCGTTGCGGCGTAGCGTTCATCATACAGTCACACGTATCACACTATAAGCCGCGCAGAGCTACAAAAATCCTTCGTCATTGGGAAATTACGGAAAATTCTGCTGAAAAGCTATGGTTGTAATAATAAGAATTTCCGTATATTTACGGACACTTTTACGGAAATTTACAGTAAGTATACGGAAACGCAATCCGTAAAGACGAAAAACGGGGATGAGCTCTGTATATACAAAATAAGGAAGGTCTCCGTATTTCATATTTGCTTCAGGTTCCGGTAACGAACAATGTCGAGTTTACACGAAGATTTCTCCGCCACTGTAACCAGTAAATTAGTTTTTTGCGGCAGTCACGATACCCACGCCACTTAGACATATTCCTTCAAACATAAAAAAATGGCACCAGTCGTCTGTAACATTTAGCAACACCTAAATTACACAAACTTTTATAGACACTTAAAAAGTTGCCTAAGTAGTTACATGAAATACCACAATTATACCTGCAATGGTACAAGAAGAACGCAGGTGAAAGGTTAGAAAAATAGGAAGTACAGAAAACTAAAAAAGAAAAAATTCACGGAAATATTTAGTGAATTCACGGCAAGTTCTGTGAAAATTACGGAAAGTCAGTTTTTTAAAAGCAACCTGTTCGTAATTTTACGGGGAGTTTACGGACATTTCACCACTTTTCCGTAAAATGAGTGAGATTTTTTTTAACAGTGTGCGAATAGCATTTAAGAAAACTAAAACCTATTTGTCTCTACTGCTCTCTAACATGCATAATTTTGAGTGTGAATTCTGCTTAACAATGTTTACTTTCAGGAATGAGTAAGGTGTGGGTATTATTTCTCTACTGATATTAGTAATGTAAAGACGTAGAGCATACCTTTATTATTATTCAGTAAAATAACCGTCTAGTAGAGCAAAATGATTGCACGTTGCACAATTGTAGTGCCTTGTTCATGGGAAGGATAGGGTATTTTGAAGTTCGTTACAACCACAGACTAGGTGTAGGTATAGGCTGTTCACGGTAAACTGGGCACTTTTGAAAGTCCTTCTTAAGATATACTTGTATGCAGATTGTGCATTCTTCCACGTTACGTAAAATTAACACTGTCATGGGCTTCATCACTTTATTTATGCGTCGGTCAAGTGAAACTGTGAAATTATTAGGAAAGTAAATATTTTACAAATCTGCTCATTTTTACATTCACATGCATTAAACAAACAGAAAGAGAAAGAAATAATTTAAGTTATCATACGTGGTCACCTAACACTTTTAATTTGATGTTAAGACATGGAACTACTTTTCCTCCATCCATAGTTACCAACTTTACTAGGCACATATCACTCAGCGCGCCAGTTAAAATATATACAGGTAGGGGCAGTGACTTTTTTCTAAGGTTGATATCTTGAGTGCTCACTTTATCGTGAACAGCCTTTATACAGAGGTAAAATGGCGTGGTTGTTCCCTTGATGTGGACATATTCGTTCACTGATTGGCTGCACGAGGATCTGAGAACATTCCTTGTGACTGATTGGCTACCGTGCTGCGAAATATCCTCTATTGGCGAGCGGCGTTCTGAGACGTTACTGGCCATTGACGCCATTTTGCTGACGTGTGTGGCGGGAGTTCGCGAAAAAAAAAGCTATATACTTTTATCAGTAAAGTAAGTACTTTAAAAGTCAACCTTTCAGAAATGTCACTGCCTATACCTGCGTGTATTTTAAAGGGCTCAATATCTGGCACTCGCCAAGTGAAATTGGTAACGACGGAGGTAAAGTAGTTCCATATCTAAATGTTGATCAAATGTGTTAGGTATACATTTATGAATACTGAAATTATTTTATTTAGCTTTCTATGTTTTTAATGCACATAATTGTAAAAAGTAGCAAATTTGTAAAATATTTAATTTTGTAATAATTTTACAGTTACACGGGCATACGCATAAATAAAGTGACCAGGCTCACGGCAACGTTAATTTTAAATATGGCAGAAGAATACACAATGCGTATACAAGTAGATATTCAGCAGTGCTTTCAAAAGTGGAAAGTTTACAGTTAACAGACTTCACCTACTTTGTGTCCTAACCTTACTCTTACCATGCCCTTGTTTCAGTCCGTCACGTGGACAAAATAGTCCCATGTATTCGAGATCCTTCAGGTCAGCTGCGTAACTCGTTAGCACGTGCTCTTCGTGACTATCGTTAACGTCGCGTGTTGTGATAATGTTTCTGCAGGTGTTCCTCCGTAGCCAGTTCTTCCAGGCAGACGACGCCGTGATGAGCGACGCCGCCGCTGCCATTGGTCGCCCGTGAGTGTCGACGCCCAGCGACCACGCCCTTCGCGAAATCGCCGTCGGCACCTGCTGCTCGTAAATTTTTCCTTCCTTTGCAGAAACGACAGGTGCTAGTTTCTCCGTGACCCGACATGCGATCATAAAGCAGAATTGCGAGCAACAAGCAATTAAGTCTCGCAGAATACGTGCGTATGCAATTAACAGAGGTATGGAACCAATCAGAGTAACGCGATGCGGTCGGCAGCTAGATCGGTTACTGTTGCTACAATGGCAGGTTATAAAGATTTAGGTGAGTTTGAACGTGGTGTTATAGTCAGCGCACGAGAGATGGGACGTAGCATCTCCGAGGTAGCGAAACAATTTGGATGTTCGCGTACGACCATTTCACGAGTGTACCGTGAATATCGGGAATCCGGTAAAACATCAAATCTTCGACATCGCTGCGGCCGGAAAAAGATCGTGAAAGAACTGGACAAACGACGACTGACGAGAATTATTAAACGTGACAGACGTGCAACCTTTTGTCAAATTGGCGCAGATTGGATTTGTGGACTGCCCTGCAGGATTCATGGTGTGAATTGCCTCCTGCATACCTTCAAACATCAATCGAATCCATACCACGTCGTCTTGCGGCACTTCTGCGTGCTCG
>NQII01000179.1:130302-229556 GCA_002778355.1 Clitarchus hookeri | reverse complement strand
GGGGCTCTACACGATATTAGGCATGTGTACCAGTTTTTTTTGGCACTTTAATGTATATATATGTATATATACATACATACACACATATACTAACGCTTGTTTAAAATGCAAAACCAAGGATACATGTGAGTGAAATGAACTTTATACCACAGAATAGGTACATGACAATACACAATTGATTAGCATTACAGAACTGTACATGATCTGTGTCCTTGAGAATTCAGTATGGTTTGAAGCCTCCACGTGCTGCAATCAGAGCCCCTTAACGTCGTGCCATGGAATCAAAGAGGACCCGGATATGTTCCTGGAGAATCTCCCTCTACGCGATTTGTATGCGAGTCCACAAAGCATTAACAGTTCGCCATGTTCGATGTAGGTGACCTTCAAACCCGGGGACCTTTGATTTTGTCTTTTGATCCCCGTGACCTTTGACCTCGAAATAAAAATAAATCATAAAACCCAAAAAAACTTATAAAAATGATTAAAAAATATACTTAAATAATTATAAACCGCTCTATCTACACTCATTATTCTTATTGGCTAATTTATCACGTTCGTTCGATCCACCAATTACTCCATCCCCATCAATGATTCTCATTGGCTAACCACGTCACATGAAAATCTCTCTCATATGTAATGAGAGAGATTGTCATGTGCTTCCTACTCTGACCGTAGTGCCGACAAGACTTATGGTTTGCAGAAAAGTGGTGAAAAAGGTACCCTCAAAATAAGGAAAGTAGATAGATTTAGTAGGTCAAGGAACAAGGGTCTAGGATCCGGAGCTGCGGAGCTGGTCACCAACATCTTGGATTACATCAGCTCCGCCATTTTGGATTATGTCACAATTTTGTATTACACCATCGCTGCCATTTTGGATTGCATCATCGTCGGCTTCATGTTGTATTAGATCACCATTTTGTATTATGTTATCACCACCATATTGTTTCTGCTGCCATCTTGTTTCTTGACCATAATCACCTTTCTTTCAGACACTATAATTCCACCTTGATGTCTGCCATCCTTGATTTCATTTTTATGCTCTCATTTCATTCATACTTTCTCATGCTCTTCCATTCCATTCTTACCATTATGTATTTCATTTTCTCCCACTCTGTCATCCCATGCCCTCCATTTTAACATTGTGCTCTGTCATTCCATTCCTATTTTCTTATGCTCTGTAATTTCTTTTCAACTTAGTCACTTTTGCTCAACTCTGCATTCTTGGCATCATGCTCCATCAAAACATATCGATTAAGTAGCCTGATGATTACCCTCGAACTACCATCTTGGATTACTTCACTTTCATTCCACTCATCAAGCAAACCATCACATGACTTATGCAGGACTTAACTACCCACTTCACCACTTTTGTTCCATCTCATCTAGGAACGCGTAGTGTTTGTGTATATTTCTTTAAGGGCTATTGCATCTGATGCTATTTAAGAAAAAAGTTATGATATGTTTTAAAAAAATAAAGATAAAATTTTTTTTGTTAAAAATATATATATTTATTTACAAACATATACATACAAGCATGTGAGTTTTCATTCATGGTTGATTCTGATATGTAGTTCACCAGCTTCCTCTCGCAACTTTCGCATTTCGTCCAGGAAAAGGGAAATATCGAGGGTCCACACCCAGCGCAATACGCGACTGGATACAGTTGTCTCCTCCCTGGATATGTGGACCTCATCCATAATGTATTGGACAGTCAGCCCATCATTGCCATCTAACACCTCTAATGGAATGGGCGAAGACTCTGAGTCGATCGTATATTCATTCCAAAGTATCCGGCTGAGACCAAGTGGTGACAAAGAATCTGCAAGCAGTGATGTTACACCTCTGGTATCTTCCATACTCATTTGCGGCGGTCCATCAGCTGTGCTCATAAGCACATCATCATTCTTGGTTGTAACAGGCTCTTTCTTTGGTAGCAGGATAGCAGATTTCTCTTCACCAACGATTAGGTAATACAACTCATTTATCACCTCGTCGCTGAGGAAGCCATATCCCCACTCGTCCGACATCTCGAGCGAAATAATGTCGATCGCCGAGGTGCCGTATTTATATGCTTCTCTGCGAAACTGTCAAAGTTCAACAATACAATAGTATGGAGACCATACTAATTCAGTGCAGGCAGGGTTACAATGCCGAAACAAACATCCCAGTATATTTACAACAATGCTGAAAAATTCTTGAGATCAATGTCGAAACAAAAAAACCTTTTAATATACAACAGTGCCGAAAAAATCTTGTAACAAACACAGTAAATTAAATATGTAAGAGATATTTAAGGAATAATCAGTTACATATATATATATATATATATATATATATATATATACACACACACACAAAAGGGATTTTTAAGAGTCCTACATCACAAGAGAATATATATATAATTATCATAAAGTTCAAAATGTGGAAAATGGCTAATGCAGAAAGTAAGTGCTATGTCTTCATTAGAGTGCTAAAGAGTCGGCCTAAAATAGTATTTTGTACAAAAATACAGATGGTGCCAACACAGTGTAAATGTACATTGCAACTGAGTGTAACCATACAGCAGGGTACTAATCCCATCATCCATTATTTTACGCTTATCATCATGCTATGTTAAACCCAATTTATTGCTGGTTTCTCTTATACCTCATGGTGGTGAGACCTTATGTTAATTATTTGTACCAGCATTCTTGTTTGCTGTAGTAATACACTTTTGTAGTCCTCAAATGTTATGTTGTTCTTGATTAAGGACATCTGAAAACCTTTTGCTCTCTTGACAGTCTTTTCATTGCATATATATGAATACATGTTCGCTCTCAGCACGACAAGATCTTTTTATTTCTTCTCCACTGCACTCGTCCTTAAATTTACCCACCACTTTCTTGTTCGTTGTCGAATAACACTGGTGAGGGGTTGGGTCAGTCTCTTCTCCTTGTATAAAAGTAACATGTTCTGAAACTTCATTTATTGCCGTTTAGCGTGCCAAATACCGAATTGTTGGCAAGGTTGAAGAAATATTTTCCAAAATCGTTGGCAGCAACACATTGTTTTGAGGTGTTCAAGTCAATATATGGTTTCAGCAAAACTGCTTGGTTAAACCTCAAACTCGATGATTCTTTTCTATCTTCAGACCATGTTCAACTGCCAGTTTTAAGTTCATGTAATGAACAAACATCCCTTTTGTCTGCAAGAGTGGTCATCATCTTTGTCTGCTTGGTTCTGGGGGGAGACGTTCATTGACTGGCAAGAAGGGTAAATCTTTGTAGATATCATGAATTCCATCTAGATACTCCAAATCAACTTCTAGTATGTATCCTTTATCATGTTCATCACAACCAAGTTTATGCATATCCATTCAAATCCTGAGCAAGGGAGAAGCAGCAACATAGCCCATCCATACAGGTTATTGGCATCAATATATTGCAGGTATGTTGATTGCATATCTGGTTCATATTCTTCAGCTTTGATTCATTGAGCCACTCCTCCCCAGATACCAGACTATACAAACAGATGTATGTTATAATCGACCAGCAATTCCAGTTCCTCCTTTCTCTTGCGTATTATCACATCAAAAGTGAATGCGGGAGTGCTCACATAATGACAACAGTCCAAGCCACATGTGTCCATACAGAGCTCTTGGAAATTCTCAAATACATCAGTCAAGAGCAGGACATGTGTCACCAGGTATATCGGAATATTTTTCCATTGTCTTGCATCCAAATCTCTTCTACACATTCTTTGCGTAAGAGTAGTCTTCATCACTGATGTGAGAGCCAGTGAGCCTGTTGTAGAAGTCTTCCTTTGATGACAGTCGTATCTCCTTCAGCTTCGCCCACAAATCTATGTAGTAGTAGGGGAATACACGCTTCCTCATGACCAGTTCCATCTCTTCTTCAGTGTATAACTTATGTATTGCAGAAAACTTAGAATAAGGCAGGTTCTTCGCCAGGCTTGCGTGACTTGCATGCATAAAACGAAATGTATCTATAAACTGTATGCTGTACCTATCTTCGATATTCTTGCTGAATGTGATTAACTTTTCTTCAGAATGTAGTTTGATGAAGATATCTTTGGTATCATAGGCAAGTTCTTTGATGATAAAGTGCTCATCATAGCCAAGATTATGAAAAAGTACTGTCAACTTCTTTGGTCGTCGTCTCAGTTTATTGCATTAATTGCATGAAGGTCCAATGCCATTGGCAGTTAGCTGGTTGTGGTCATGCACTTTTCTTTTCATCATCGTTAATGCAGTGGAGTATAACAGCGTGTTCCTGCTTGCAAGTAGTCAGTCTCTTCGTGCGATGTCAGCTGTCTCATTGACTCGCTCACACTGTAAATGCCATGAACCTCTTTGGCGATGTCGACGATGTCCGACATAAAGTGCTTGGATGCATCCCTTCTATTGTATTTCACTGGCTCTTTTGGCAGCTAGATGGTCTTTACTACTGGAAGAACATCATTATTTATCTTCACTTAAAAGCCATAGCTGGTAGGCTTCAGTATATGACGTGGAAGGTTCAGTCTGACAGGTATGAAAAGGTAGACGCAAGGCTTCAAAATCAGTACAGATAGCAATAGGAAGCTTGGTCCTATTTTGATAATTTTTTTATTTCAGCACAGGACTCTGTCCATTCTTCTCTGAAGCTGGTATTTAAACTATTGCATGTGCATGTGGAGAGCAATACTTGTTGTGCTGTTCTGGTATCTCTTCACCAGATTTACCAGTTACTCTTAGTTGGTCGTCATGATGGTGGAAGGTTCTCTTGCAGACATGTATTTTCTTCTCATGTGCAGTCATCTGAGGTCTCACCAGGCGATAAAAGTGCTTGATGTACATATTATGTGAGTTCTCTTCATTGGTAATGAGGAGGAGCTCGCAATGCTGATTATTTTCCTCGCCTACCACTCGCACAGGAACAATTTTTCTTTTCTTCATTTAAACTGTACACATTGATGCTCACTCCAGGATTCTTCTTCTCAAATAATTTCATCTGCTGAAGAGGCATTGGGAACTTGATTCCATCAAAGTCAAACTTCTTCTCTAACTCGTGATATCGTCTGTCGACTTGATGAAAATTTTCCCATTCGATAAATCTGGCCAGGATCGCCCACTTGAAGCATTAATGATCTTTTGGATTTTGTGGGTATATTACAGCTTCTCTTTTCTTGATGGTAGATCAATATATAAAGAGGCCCACAGAGGATCAAACTTATTTATTTGTAGTTCGAGTCTCTTGATGGCTGTAAGCCTCCAACCAGATCCTTGCCCATATATTCTTCTTCCACTTGACGCAAGTTATATATGCAGGCATGCACAGCTTCTTCTATATCGCCACTATTATATATAGGAATATGTTTTGTTTTGAATGCTCTTAGGTCTTCGTGTTCATAGGGCTCAGGCTCACCATCCACAGTCGAGCCATAGATTAAATTTTATGCTCCCTTGCATTTGTAATTCACATTCTAGTTGTCCAATTATATTTCTCTTCATTTCCTCGAGATAAAAACATATATCATATACATTTCTGTTCTCGGCCACATATGTCTTTAAATTTCCACAGAAAGCTGTTTCTGCCTCAACAAACACGGAGTCTGTTGGCATCCTTGACCCTGCTACAAATTTCGGATGGACTGCCGGTCATACTGCATCTTGTGCATGTACACAAATTTTTGTTTGTAGCAGGCCGGCTTTCTTTGTCTCTGCAAATTTTTAGATGCATTGTCAAGTTATCGCAGCGAGCAAACTGGGTACTGCAGTGATGACACTTTAGCAAAATATTTTCAGGGTTAAACTGACACACTACTTCATGCCTTCTTGCATGAGTCAAATGTCCAAAATACTTGTAACAAAATTTGCAGCTTGTGGTAGATGTTTTCTTTATAGTGCCAGTAAAGGAATGTAAATGTCTCGTTATTTCATCTTTTCTGTTAATGGATTTGCCACATTTCTCACATATCAGCCACTCTTTACTATGCTGCTTTAGCTTGCAATTTATTTCACATCTAAGCATGTTTCTTCTAACAGGGAAGACTTTGTTGCAAAACTTGCAATGTGACTCTATCGGAGACACAAAACTTACCTCAGAAGCTGCACTGGTGTTGTTCATGATGATCATTGACGAAAATAAAATCTGAAATAACAATAAAACTAAAATCTGACAACTTAACTGCCTAGAGATAATCTTATAACCTAACTTCAAAACCAACAACGAAACTACAAACTGACAACCTAACTATCTAAAGAGAATATGATTACCTAACCTCAAAAAATAACAACCTAACCACAAAATGTTGATGAAACTAACTCACACATCAGTCGAAGTCAGAGAGAGAGGGAGATCTTACTCGGACGACAGACAAACTGCAAATGAACAAGCAGAGCTTGTGTGCCTACTTGTATTAACCTAATAACCTAACCTCAACCTAACCTTAAAGTAGGAATGGAATGACATAACATGAGAAAATGAAACCAAAGATGGCAGACATCAAGGTGGATGAATAAAGGAGCATGAAAGAAATGGGACTTAGGTCAGTAATCAGGAAACAATGTGGTGGCAGAAACAAGATGGTGGTGATGATGTAATACAAAATGGTGATGTAATACAACATGATGCCGATGATGTAATCCAAAATTTCAGCGATGATGTAATCCAAGATGTTGGTGGCCGGCTCTGCACCTCCGGGCTCTGGATCCTTGTTCCTTGACCTACTAAATCTATCTGCTTTCCTTATTTCCAAGGTATCATTTTCCACCACTTTTCTGCAAACCATAAGTCTTGTTGGCACTACGGTCAGAGTAGGAAGTGATGTAATGAGAGAGATTGTCATGTGATGTGGTTATCCAATGAGAATCATTGGAGAGGATGGAGTAATTGGTGGATCGAAAGAACATGATAAATTAGCCAATGAGAATAACAGGTGGAGATCAAGTGAATACGAGTAATTGATCGAACGAATGTTTCCGAAAACACACGAGAAATCAGCCAATGATAATCAGGGGTGGGTATCGAACGAAGGTGAGTAATTTATGGGGCAATTAGCCAATGAGAAACATTGGCAGAGCAATAAAATATATTGGAAGTGGTTGGTGGCGGTGAGAGGAGTGTAGGGGTAAGTCGTCTGCTTGGCGTGGTGCATGGGGACCTCCGGATAGGTAAATTAAAAAAATAATAATATTTTTTAAATAATCTTTAATCATTTTTAATGAAATTTTTTTGTTTTGTGTATTTTTTAGGTTTTTTGAATTTTTGATGTTCTGGATTTTGAGGTCAACGGTCAAATGTCACTGGGGTCAAAGGTCACCGACATCCAATATGGCGGACCGGAATGACAGAGTATGAACTGCTGCGAGCTCCGCCGCCCTCCGCCCTTGCCTTAAGTTGGCTATTTTCTACTACTGTACCCGCCGTTCATTGAAGAAGGCTTGCACATTCCTCGCCACATGTGGCCGGGCATTGTCTTAACTGAAATGTGGCGTGTGGATTTACCTGAATGAGGTGCGGTACCTCGGGCGGTACCCACAGATATAGCGGTTGCTGTTCCGATTGCCCTCTGTATGAACGAGTCGAGATCGAATGCTGTATCCAATGGCGCCCCACGCAATCACACTTGGCGTTTGTCCGCTATGCCGCTCCAAAATGCAGGCTGCCAGATTGCGGTCACCACGGAATCGTTTAACACGTATTCGACCATCACTGTAGGACAAGTTGAAGCGGACCTCGTCCGAAAACACTACATTTTGCTACTCAGCACGTCAGCGACGACGTTCTCATGCCCATTGCAGTCTGAAGTGTTTGTGGTTTTTGGACAATAGAAGCCGACGTAATGACATGCGTACCACCACCGCAGCAGATGGCGTCGGACCATCGACGCAGATAGGTTCACACCCGTTGTGGTGCTCCAGTTTCGAGCCAACAGTGTGGACGAGGCTGTACGGTCCGTTGTCCGTTACGGCCATGCGGATAAGATGGTGGTCATCCCTGCTGTGGTCACACTGCGTGGTCCAGTACCCGCTCTTCGCTCCGTACGACCCTCTTCTATCCAATGGTTCCACACACGCATCACTGTCGTAGCAACATGCACTGTACGAACCAAAATGTCACGATATAACAAAACCCGTTTCCTGGAGACCGATCATTTTCCCCCGTTCGAACTCACGCATATGCTAATATGGCGCACTTTGACGTCGACGAGGCATACTGACACGTTCTTTCACTTCGATTGACGGCTCTTCACTGACTAAGCTTGGCATAAAACTGACCTTTTCGGTCACACACGAGAGGTCGCTGCTGGGGCAACGTGTACGCTATTTCTCTGCAATCGTAATCACTTATTGCTTGTACACTGTTATACACATCTTCCGAGTTTGGATTATTTCGGGCCATTCTTTCTGGGTGTTGCAATTTTCACAATCAATAGTGTTTGTATTTGTTTGTATGTATGTATATACAGTGGATGGACAAAATAATATGAACACCTGACATATACACAATATTTATTTATTAATAATGTGTTGGGCCACCATTTACTTTTAGAACAGTTGCAATTCTTCGCGGAATAGATTCGTAGAGTGTCTGAATAGTTTTCAACGGAATGTTGTCCCATTCTTGTACCAAAACATCCGCCAATTGCTTCAATGATGTTGGAGATGGAAATCTGCTCCTCACTCTCTGCTCTAAAACTCTCCATAACGGTTCAATTATGTTGATGTCTGGCGATTGTTTGATGATATTCTGATGCTCCTCAAACCAAGACTGAACCTTTTTGACTGTGTTTATGTGCGCATTATCATATTGGAATATGGCAGTGTTTGGCAGCAATATGCTAGTCATAGTAAAAATTTCATCATTGAGGATGTCGAGATATTAATTCGCAGTAATCCGGCCAGTGACGTGGATGAGAGGACCAGCTGAATACCACGATATAGCCGCCCAAATCATAACGGAACCTCCCCCATGCTTGACTGTAGGAAGCAGGCAGTCCGGATCGTAGGCTTCTTTTGGGGTTCTCCGTACGTAAACCCGGCCGTTTGTAGGAAACAATGTAAACGATGATTCATCGGACCATACCACATTCTTCCAATCATCAAGTGTCCACGTTTTATGATCGTGGCACCACTTATTTCGCAGCTTAGTGTTGGCTTCCGTTATAAAGGTTTTCGCAATTGCAGCCCTTCCATGAATGTTAGATTTGTGGAGCTCCCGCCGTACTGTTTTTGTCGAAACAGTATTACTCAAGTGAGTTTTGAGTTCTGCTGTCACTTTTGCCGCGGTAGTTTTATGTTGTCTGGCCACAATTCTTTTTAATGTTCGTCGGTCTCTGTCAGATAACTTTGGGTTTCGCCCACTATTCCTCTTCGCCGATGATGTTTTACCATGTTTTGTGTATGCTGTCATTACCGTGGATACTGTTGTTCGTGAAACGTTAAACATTTCAGCTGTTTTCGTCACAGACGCTCCCGCTAACCGAGCAGCAACGATTTGCTCTCTTTCAATGTCTGAGAGATCACACATTTCACCGATATCTTGTTTTAACCGTCGCAGAATAAAGCGTATAATACACTGAAATATAACCTACAAGACATGGCACGTAAACTGTACAATACATACGCGTCGCATTATTTACACGGAAGCAGTGTTGCCAACATGCAACAAAATGTACTATATTGCATGTTGTTCATATTATTTTGTCCATCTCCTGTATATGACCATTATTTTTTTAAAAATTGCATTTAAAATGTAGACATATATCTTTGAAAGTTAAACATTCCTGATACCTAAACCGGGAGATATTTCAGGAAGCCACATATCAGGGGAGAATGACTGCTATAGTCTGTTCGAAGTTTCTTCACACTTTTTGAATCAAACCTTAGAAGAAAAATTACCCCATATATGACGTGTTTAGTTATTTCCTAAATACGCCATGTTTCACAAATATTTTATACATCTGTTAACATAAAAGTGCCTTATTTTCAGTTAAATTGAACTTTTTCTTATATTTTACCTGTAAAGGACAATATTTAGTTTATAATAAATATGAATATAAACTAGGGGGAAATAGGTATGTTGGCAATTCCTCTTAAGAAATAGTTTTGAAGCAAAATGTTATTACAAAAAGTGTGCACGAACGTGGTGCGTTGTTCCTTTGGTATAATGTTCTAAACTCGGTTAAACTTTTGTTTGCATTAGGTGGAGGAATATCCTGGAAGTAGAACTTCTGCAGGACTTCAGAAAAGTTTGAAAAGTGAATTGACTCTACGTAATCTACTCTTCTTCGAATACTAGACTATGTAGATCTCATTTATTTCTACTTTAGTGCCACTTCTGCAATTGTACCACAGTTTATTTGAAACTTCGTAGAAGTCTCAGAGCTAGTAACGTAAACACAACGGGGAAAAATACGCATTTAACCACAGAGTAAATGGCGTTGCGGTTCCTTTTATGTTGGCTGACCCATTTTCTGATTGGCTGTGCGAGGCCCTGGGAACGCGCCTTGTGTCTGACTAGCCACTGCGTGCTGCGAAAGATTGTATATTGCCTGGGTTGCGGGCTACCGAATACCGTACGCTCCCAGGCACTGTTTGACTAACGGCGTTTCAATATGTTGCTGACCGGTGCTGGTGTGTGTGGCTGGAGTTTATTGTATAGGCAGCTGTTTCTCCTCTGTGTTATTTAGTACTATGTGATACAACTCAGCTGAGAGCTAAGTGATTCTCACGGTGGCAACAGCGATTTAGTAGAAACCATATAATTTCGCGTTATACTTTGGAAATAGTTTAAACGCTTTTCCTTGATCCTTAAAAGGCATCTATACCGGCCTGTTTCTGCCCCTTTCGCTCCTCTTTCGCTCTATTAGAACCAGGATTAGTTGTTTAAAGGAGGGAGAGGAGCAAAAGGGGCAGAAACAGGCAATTATAGATGCCTTTTAAGGATCCGGGGAAAGCGATACACCATTGTTGCTAAAAACATCAACATTGACATCAGTCGCATGTGCCTCCCTGTTTGTCATAAGAATACATTGTGGACAAATGAGAAAGGTATATCCGTAGACAAATAAAATCATGTCGTCTGGGAAGAATGCCTGATGCTACAGGCTGTGTGAAAATGAACCAAAAAAATCCAGATTACACCCCTGTTTTAGTTAATTTAATACTAAAGGAAAATTCGTCCTCTTCTTGCCTCCTCCAGTCGTTTACTTGAGATGGCAGTGGGCCGTAGTCTCTACATGCGAGAAATTACATCGGCCTTAACAGGCACTATAT
Source organism: Clitarchus hookeri (assembly GCA_002778355.1). Classification (NCBI taxonomy): domain Eukaryota; kingdom Metazoa; phylum Arthropoda; class Insecta; order Phasmatodea; family Phasmatidae; genus Clitarchus; species Clitarchus hookeri. The sequence goes on along the minus strand of NQII01000179.1, from coordinate 218,296 downwards.
CAGAATAATTAGGAATACAGTAGAGTGAAACTGTGGCGTGTATTGCGAACTACAGCCACACACGCCAGAAATATTGCCTCACTGGCTAGCAGTATGGCGGATCGTCGTTGACCAACCAGCGCCTAGACTATCTTGAAAAAAGGGAGTCTTCTGCAGCACGCGGTATCCACTTAGGAGTGAAGCCCGTTTCCAGAGCATACACTGTGAGACATTTTGCTCGTAAACTTCCTAACATCTAATGGAAGTTTTTTTTTAACCTATACGTAGTGTTGGACAGTTGCCATACATTTGTATACAAATAAAGAAGTGTTTAGCACGACTACTACGTGGATTTGGTAATGACAATACCCATTTGGCTGTTTCATATACCTGTTCAGGAGCGCTACCACGTGTATATAAGGAAAATTTTCAGCATAACAGTTCTCGCATGATTCCTAAACACTGGTGTGGTAAATTTCCGAACTATTTCTTAGGGAGTAGCGTAGCCAATCAGCGAACAGGTATAACAACATCAGAGGAACTGCTTCATTTCTGTGCACGTATCTTTTCTGTGCCTGTACAGAGACGTGCGCCTAACACACAGACCATATAACGAGTGATTTTTTTTTCCATTGGTTATATAGTTACGTTCTCTTTTACAGAAACCAACATTGATGGAGGGTGCGTCCTCTTGGGGATGAGGGGATTAGGTTAGAGCCGACTAATAGCAACAGCGCTACGCTCTCTGTGCTGTGTTCAGATGAAAGCAGACCACTTCAGACAACCACCAGGCCATATACAGATGGTGGCTGAGCGATTGACATGAATGGAGGAGGATAGAAGTTGCTGCCGTGATAAAACTGAAAGTACGTTCAGTTTAATCATGGATATATATACATATCGTCAGCTTCTTCGTTCGTAATAAACAGTTACTATTGAAAATCCAGGTGGAAGAAGGGTGTAACAGCAAGCTGTTAACATGACACTTGGTATTCTGTAACCGTACTGTCTCTGGCGTGATTCAGTGGTGATCTCTCTTGATAGGAATATCTGTTCGCCAGTGTTGAATCTGAAGTATAGTCACATGGCTAGAAAACCCGGTGGCTGTAGACTACACGCTGACAAGTTTCCTATGTGAGTGATGTTGACATGGACCTGTGCTTTCCAGCAACTGGCTTGTCGACATTTCACAAACATTTTTGCGTATACTGTAGCGTTCACAGCTACCTCGTGTTTTCTCGAAACAAAACACTTTGCGATTGCACCCACGATACGTAATTACTACGCACTCCTAGGGCTCGCTGATAAATGTCTTAACCGACGTTAATCTCAACATCTGTAGTTCAGTGCAATTCAACATTCAGTCATTCGCAAAGTAATTGTCGTTTTTTTTTGTGTCTGAACTAAACTTGCGTCGCGACAACAGATTAGGGTCGTCCGGAAATGTTTCTGTTCAGGTAAAATCTGTTTCCCTAGACGCGTCTAAACAGTTGCAACCCCGAAACTGTCGTTATGTGAGACTCATGTCTTGCACTATGTGAACCATTATTAAGTGAGTAGAAAAATAATTTTTTGTGAACATCATACATTTATAACCAACGAATATGACGCGCATGGAATTTTTTTTTTTTTTCCATGTAGAGGCTATGTCAGAAATTATCTATGGCGCATTAAAACTTTCATGACACATTTTCATTTCCAGTTCTTTGTTGAGATCTCATCGGTCAGCTGAGAATTATATTATTTTTAGTTATTTGTGTAAATGTTTCACTTAGTATTTACCAACATGCAAGTAAAACATATGTCCACGTTGCTACGACGGTACCTAGCGCTTCGTTGCAATGCCGCAGTTATAATCAGGATAAGTCCCACCAGATGTTTGCGAACGAACTTCAAATCCAGGTGGGGTCAATTCCGCACACCAAGGGAACGCGGAGTATAGCATCAAACAAGCAAAGCGCCAGGAGACAGACATAAGTACACACGTGGTCAAGCCACGCAGTACGGCGCCAGCATGTGACCCCGCCTCAAGCAAGTAGGAGTCAGCAATGGAAGTGTTTTACCTGTGAGTGAGGACACGGCACATAGAAGCAGCTCGACGTCCATGATGTGTAGCACCCTTGTCCCGAACACACGTTTGACCAAGTGCATCCTGCGAGACATTGTGAGTGAAGCAGAGCAGTGAGTGGGCTCCAGTTCGAAGCTTTACTTACGAGTAGCTATTTATCACGCTCCCTAAGGCTGGTATTGTCGCATTTTACCCACTCACGTTACTTTGTTGTATTTGTTCAAAGTGAGTAATCAAGCAAGGTATATGTATTTTATAGATTATCTTTTCATATTTTATAATGGGATAGTTAAAAGCCAGTTGTCACTATATTTATTCCCCCTGTTTCAATACAACGTAAGAAATAGCTGAGTTGTAAACTAAATATAAAGATTTAACTGAATTATTAGAACAAATACTATTGCAACAAATATGTTTTTATTCAAATATATTTTATAATAGTAGTCTGTTTTTTTTTTCAATGAACTCAGCGTACTCATAGTTATATTCGAGATATAAAAATAACTTTATTATGTCCATGAATGTGAGATTAATGTTTTGAAGGTTTATTTCAGGACATGTGTACGTTCCAGTTACTTTTTCCAATAGGATACAGTTGATTAGACATGGCCTACAGGAATTTGAGCCATTAAAAAAACTTCAAGGAAACAAGAACGGAATTCCGTGCTAAATGCAAGATTGTCACTCATCTAGATTATTTGGAAAGCAGGGAAATGGGGGGAATTTGAAAGCTGTCGGGGAAATTATAGGTTTTTCAGGTATTTTTGTACACATTAGTAAAATGTAAGGGAATTCTGAGATACGCAGGCTATAAGTGGCTTTTATATATTTAATCTTGCACCTATGAAAACAGAAAAAGTCTTGCATCCAATGAAAAAATGTATATATTGAATTGTGCATGTTTTCTGTTNCTTGCACCTATGAAAACAGAAAAAGTCTTGCATCCAATGAAAAAATGTATATATTGAATTGTGCATGTTTTCTGTTTCCGTCAGTTTCAACTTCACTTTGGTACTTCAGTAGCACAGCGAACTGCCGTATTGCCACGTTTGACTTGTGACATGTTGCAACCAGTTTATTTTGCAATAAGTGTTTGACCTAGCCTTGTAGTTATATTTTTGTCATGGTGAAAGTATTTTTCATGTGGATTATAATATTCAGTATTAATATGTTGAACTGCAGTGGGGAGAGTGGTCATGGAATTTGTAACCATACTTGGCTGTACCTATGATACACCTTGTGTGCTACCAGAACTGTATTAAATACGATTTTGATTATTATGGATGAATGTTAAGTTTTTCTCTTAAATATACAGTATGTAGGATAATATGTTCATTCAGGTGCTTAGTGTTTTAAGATCTGACTTGATGTAGAAGTGTGCTACAATATAAGGGAGTATATTATAGCAGAAAAATATTTGAAAACGAGGTATGGGGAAACACAAATTTATCTGTAAATCAGGAAAATATCAGGTAATTTTCAAATTGAAAACAGGTGGCGATCTGTAAATTACTAGTAACTGGAGCACTGTCCAATGAACAAATAGCCGAGTTTTGAGTACCTACAAAGAACTGCGCTGTCTAGCCTTCAGAACACTGAACCCAAGACTTCTTCCAGTCCATGCCTATGATTTTATATAGTTGTTATTAGGTAGCACACGAGTACTTTTTTATTAACTTCTTTAGTATTTACCAAATTTAATTATTTCATTTTATTTCTCTTTAATTCACGTCTTAAACGTTATTGATTTTTGATGCAACACCTCGTATTTTCAAGTAACTTAACTTACACCACAAGAAATTACAAGACAAAATTTCAGCCATGCGGTATCAGGCATCTTCTTGTGGGTCTCATACAAACCTATGTACGTACATACGCGAGTAAGCTGGCCAATAAGTGTGCATTTTTTATATCTATAAATTTTTGCGTACGCGTAGTATGAGTAAGTTTTACGAGCTATAGAAATGCGTCCTTAATTTCGAAACTACTCAAGAGGTCTGACTACGAATAACATTTTAGGTAAGTTTGACGCTACCGCTACCTGAGTTATACAGGGCGGTGGCTAGTAGGGTACTGAGTTACTGTACTTTGGTGCAGACTAAGGGCACTTGTAGTTGTTGCATAAGGGATGAACAAATACTCTTATTCTCAGTTAGTTAACACACAATTATTTTATTTGACGGAAAATAACATGGGTGTTTACACACACACACACACGAGACTGAGCCCCTCCCCCCCTCCACACGTCGTGGGCCTGAAGGGTGGGTTGGCGGAATGCTATGCGTCGGGGGAAGGTTGCTTGAATGGAGACGTTTTNGCGGAATGCTATGCGTCGGGGGAAGGTTGCTTGAATGGAGACGTTTTTACTTAACTGTGACTGCGGCTTTTGGTGAGCTGTCTTCGTTGGTTGGTGTAGCTGGGTCAGCTCGGCGTCCCTTCTCGGAAGTCCGGGGTTGGTTTCCCAGGACTTGTGGTGTCTCTGCGACCTCGGCTTGCTGTTCCCGTCGGAGACCTTAGTGCGTCTTCTCTCCGACTCCACGATACGGCTGACTAACTCTTCTCTTGGCGTGGTGCCCTTCGTTCAGTCTATCACTCGACTCCCGTTCTCGGTATCGCACTCAGCGTCCCGATGTGGTGCTACTGGTGAGCCCCCACCTGACCGTCGCCATCCGGAGCCGTCTACTTCCTCTCAGTGTGGGGCCTCTCGTGAGGCCACCACTCGACTCCCTGGCTCGGTCTCGCACTTCGTGTCCCGACTTGGTGATACGACTGTTCTGTTCCCGTCACACGACTGACTAATCTCGCGTCTCGGCATCGCTCCTGTCTGTCGTCTCTCGGCGCGGGTTACAACTGACACTACATCACTGACTCTGCCTCTGCCAGGGTCCGAACCCCGACCTCGGTTGACTGACTCACCCGGCTGCCTCGCATCTCTCGGCGTGAAGATACAACAACTCAGTGACCTCCGCCTCGCGGCGAGGCCACTGAACTACTCCCGTCTCCGCTGATGAACACTACTCTCCTCCATCTCGGCTGCGCTCGTGATTTAACTTTTTCGTCGCTATATTGAAGCTACCTTTGTCAGCAATTTCTCGGGAGAGAATTGGGGTGTTCCCCTGTGTAACTCGGGCGTTTTTGTGCCCGATTTTGTGTCTTGTCAGTGGATTGTGTCCTCCAACCAAGGTGGAGGATGGCTGAGGGGTGTCGCGGGGATTCCTACGGTACTGATTTCCGATCTCTAGTCTGCACAATTCTGGTCGGGGGCACCCCCGCCTTCCGTCGTCGCGAGCCCCTTATCTGCCATTTCTATTGCGTGGCTGAAGGTTCTTCCCCGAGCCATTCGCCTCGGGACTTACCCTGTGTCCTTAGAGCCTCGGTCCATCCCCGGGGGTGAATCCCCGTGTTGAAAATTTCGTGGTTAGCTGCCTGCCCTGGATATGTATTAATAAGATGGCAGGGTGTGGTAATATCGCTATGCCAATTCTAGTATGCGACATGTGTCAAGCTGTACTCTAAACCTGAAACAGTGATAATTGAGTTAAATCAATGAAAACAGTGCCACTAATAATCAGTGCTAGATAACTAATTAATATGGTAGCTCAATTTCACTTTTTTGTGATTTTCACTTAATGTCGATATTTTCACTGTCATAGATCACTTNAATTAATATGGTAGCTCAATTTCACTTTTTTGTGATTTTCACTTAATGTCGATATTTTCACTGTCATAGATCACTTCTTCCGAGTTTATTTGTTTGATTCGCCAGTCGGCAGTAGCGTATCAACTGACTTTCAGTGGTTGTTATTTCATTCATAGATATCACTGATTCGGGCTTAGAGTGTACATTTTTTCTGGGCAATTTACTCGACTTTTTTAAGAGTTAAAATGCTTGAAACGAGATTCTTTAACTATAATTTCTAGGTATGAAATGTTGGTACAGAATATTAAAATTAATATATAGGCGTGAAGTACAACTTCACTTTTATTATTTTTGCCACAAATGGCAAATTTTCTATTTACATTTCCATGTTTGCACACTGCACGGCTACCAAGACAGCACTTTAGCTGACTGTTTACTTACACGTGTGGGGCATTTCATTTGTTACATTTTCCAAGTTGGATTAAAATAAGGTATTGTGCACGCATTAAGTGACTTCGAACTGACTGTCCTGTTACTAAGTGAACCGACCGTTGGTAATTCATCCGATCAATAATGTGTGAAGACGGAAGAGGCATAACAAAAGGGAAGGTGTGTCGGATTTGCAATTGAAAATTGGCATTCATGGATCGCTTCTCCCTTGGTTCCATCTTCTGTCCCGAAGAATCATCCAACCTTTGATTGTCGGGCATCAAACCAGGGAATTCAAAAGCTGAACTTCTGTGTCGTGGCAACATTCTCACCCATCGGAAATGTCCAGCAGGTCTCGGCCTTGGAATCTGTGCCCGTGACTTCCGTGATTCGTCCGTGAATCTTGGGTTTACTCCAACACCTCTAATTTACCGAAGAACACCATGTTAGGTTCGGTTAGTTGCACTAATATTACAAGGACCAAACTTGCTTTTTAAGCCACACGAATAGTCTAAAGCGTGTTCTTCATTCCTCCGATATTTAGGACAACGGACACAAAACACGTTAACAAAACTAGTTGGTGCCCAAGACATTCTTGTGACAACGTGAGGTATTAGTTTGACATTTTTCATTGTAGTCGTATAAACAGCGTTTTCAGTTTCTATTAAAGTTAGTATGTTTCAAGGGTTGCGAAATGTTACAGACGCCTGATGACACTTTTTGATGTTTGAAGGAATAGATTTATGTGGCGTGAATATCCTAACTGATGCAGAAACGATAATTTTCGGATTACACTGGCGGAGAAAGTTTCGTGTAGATTCGGCATTATTCGTTCGCGAAACCGAAACTGTACGGAATACGGAGACTTTCCGTATTTCGTNAAGTTTCGTGTAGATTCGGCATTATTCGTTCGCGAAACCGAAACTGTACGGAATACGGAGACTTTCCGTATTTCGTATTTACAAAACTCAGCCCCGTTTTTCGTAATTACGGATTGCATTTCCGTATGTTTACAGTACATTTTCGTAAAAATTCCTGTAAATATAAGGAAAATTTTAACAGCTTGTATTTAAATGGATTTGTGCCATTCTCCAATGCGCAGAAACGTAGCGATTTGCAGCCTATGAAATACAAAAATCTTGTGTTGCGAACTACCTCTTTATAACATACACGCCTCATTTTTTAAGTTTATATAGTGTTTAGTATTTTGTTAACAGTACCGCCAACACATGCACGTGTATTTATCAAAACAAAAAAAAATTATAATACCAATATCAAATTTGTGTTTCAAAAATTCTATTCATATTTGAGCAATCGCGTGTAAGATCATATATTTCATCCTTTTATTTTTTTGTTACTTAATGTACTCTACTTTCGTTAGGTGCCATTTAATATTAACGAAACCCACTCAGTGATATCCAGTTTTGGTTTTTGTATTTTATATCTGACCACTTCTAAGGGTTAAAATATAGTGGTCTAAGTCAACGTCTATTAGTTAAGATGTCAATACGAACGGATGTTTCGTCACCTTATCTAAAAAGAATTGCTATATAGTTTGACAAATATTTGTCTGTGTAATTTGTGCCCTTTTTTGACTTTAAACCACAACGGTCACGGAAATAAACGTCATCCAACCAAATGTTTTATTCCAGTTGGTTACACAGATTCTCGGGCACTTAAAAATTCTGATTTGGCCATCTCTCTGTCGTGCTCGCGTGCGTGTACGTATACGCAAGTGTTTCATTGAAAATAGAAGTCGTGGTGTATTACATTCCCGTATAACGCGCCNCGCGTGCGTGTACGTATACGCAAGTGTTTCATTGAAAATAGAAGTCGTGGTGTATTACATTCCCGTATAACGCGCCAAAACACTGAACAGCGCATGCGCCTGGAACGATGAACGCGAGCAGCTAAAATGCTATCGCATTCCCTAGACTTTGGTCGTGAAGCTGTGGAAGTAATGTGAGTAACGAGTGCGCACCTCGCAACAGTTCCACCAGCCAGCACTGATCAGCGAACAGAACGTGGCCTTTCAGCGAGGTTGCGAGCCAACGTGGATTGTTGAATGCTTGGGAGTGCGGGAGGGGCGAGGCAAAACTCACCCTCATCGTGCCTGCGAAGCCCGCGATTGTGCAATGTTAATGACGGTTGTAATTTCTCGGTTCCAGGCCGCTACTTGTCGTGAGCAAGGAACCCCTTCCCCTCTCCTATTCGCCGGCCCTTCCACCACCTCCCCCTTCATACCATCCCCTTTTCATTTCCATACACTCAACGAAATTAGGGACGAGACGGGAGACGGACGGCTGAAATTGCATGCAGGTTCATTATACGACTCGCGCTATGGCGAGGGGAGTTGGGAGGAGGGGCGGGACTAATACCACATTATGCATCGCCAGTGTTCGCATGGACGAGTTTTTTTCCATCTATTTTTAATTCGCCCGCTACTGCCCCCTGTAGCAGTCCCCCTGCACCCTGCTACCGCCGCCCCTGAGTCGGCAGTAAGTAGGGTTGCCCCTGGGCTTCTGCGTCACAGGGAGTCACCCCCTGACTGTCCGCTTCGACGTCATGTGTTCTCTGTTCGTATTCTTGATTTCAAAGTCGCACTTCTGCAGGATTTTAAGGAATAATGTAATAAAGTTGTGTTTCAGCCCCGTAATTTGCAAATTAATTCTTGTTGTAAAATTTTGCGTAAGGTATTTTTTGTCAAGTTCTTGAAATACCTAATACGTAGTTACCCGCAAAATTCGCTATGTTATGTGACTGCAGACTTTACTCCGAGATGTGTGCTCGTGTCTTCTGCCATTGACGAACAGCCTGTGTGATACGTTCCAAGGACGCTTTCAGCCTAGAGTAAAGTCTCAGTGGTTGAACAACCAGTCTGCAGTGAAGCATTCTCAAATGTAAATTACGCCGTATGGTTGCCGGTAGCCAAATAAATCACAAATTGCTCTTAGTTTGGTATAGCGTAGTGAAGTCCAGCGTGTTACTAAATATTTACAGAAAGAAACCTGTGATAATTAAGAGTATATGTTGGTACACATTAGTGCATTAGTATGATGAGAAAGCGCGAATGGTAAATTTTTTTCTCAATAAATTCGCGACAGTGTTTCTATATATGTTCAGGTAAGAGTCAAATAAATAGGGAATTCCCCAACTTCAAATAGTAGCGACGCTTAACATTCTTATATATGCATTTTGAAGTGTGGCATTATTTATATACTACGTATAGGTTAAAAACTTCCATAATGGTTTAGAGGGTTCACTGTTACCTTCTTACAGTGTAGGGTCTGTGTGCCAGTAGCAGTTTAATGGCAGTCTCCACAGAAATATTACGACTACCTTCAGTTTCAATGCGTGCTCTAGGGTAAGAGTAATACGCACCGAGTGACGATCTTCCCAAGTGGTGCCCCGCAGGTGGCCGTTATTCCTGGAATTCTAAGTTGAATGAAACTCTAGAAATGCAAGAGTAAACCCACTTGTCAACGATAACATCCGCCACGTCTCCCACCGTGCGGAGATCCTGGCGTAAGCCCGCCGAAAATCGTGCCTGTATCGCTAAGGCAGAAAGACGGTGACCTAGCCAGGCTGTTTGACCGCGCACAGCAATTCTGCAGCAGGCCATAAAGAAACCTCTACATTCGGGATCCTGAATAAAGGCTTATTAGTAAAGAGATATTAAGTTGCCGGGTTTCTACAACTACCAATACGTTATTAAATAATTGATTAAGTTACATATGGAAAGATTTTCAAAATATATGTAATTATGCCGCTAGAGACACTGGAAAATCGCAAAACATTTTTGAGCCAATATATTTTCCAAAACACTGTAGGGACCTAATGCTTCTATGATTGTATGAGGCAGTTTTGACTTGGCTTGGCACTCTGCAGACCAGTCATAAAGGTTCAGTCTTAGAGTGTCAGAACTTTTCATTGACACAGAGAAATGGAAAGAATCTTCATACTCACTTGACAACCATACTGACAGAACATTTTCTGACATGTGCACAGGACACCGAAACCTAGGAAACAATAGCCTTTTCCCGCGATAAAGAAGCGTCTATATACATTATGAAGTACTGTGACAACCATTAGTAGAACAGTCATGAAATTCGCACTTTGTATCTATCCTCTTTATCCCCATTGTGCGTCCTTCTCGTACATTGAAACCTTAATTTTCCATTGTCCCAATGAAAAAGTATCCGAGCATCGCTCAAGTGTCTTTAACCGATTGCTCTATTACATAGATACGTCATTACAACACCAATTCTTACCTCGATGTGTGCAGAACAATATGAAGCCCATTTCAGTAACCAATTTAAAACTTTGTTGTTGTAATAATCGAGTAGTTCTTCTGCTGTATTGCATTCTCGTAAATGTGCCAGCCAGTGTTTGCGATAAAATAAATAAACATAAGGGCATGAAGGCTCTTTTATAAAATGGAAATTTTGTGCTCCCGAAATTGTCGCTTCTTGTTTTTCTGGCGGCTTCATCCCTGGTCGGCCTGCGGTGCAATTTGGTCAACTATGGCATCCCACTTCTGGACGCAATGTTTTGTGTTCATGGTTTATTTTTAAATGCAGCATGAAGTAAGTGTTAAAAGTGTTCGCTGTAGAAATAACCTGCGGGTGCACGTATACTTTGCTGGCAGTCACGACCGACGTATTATTCTTTTTTTTATTTACTATCGTAGCTACTCAGTGGCTAATCTGTTACACACCGCAAATTTTTTATCGATTGCTGTGAGTGCAGTCCAGCAACATGAACTCATATCACTGGTGTCTGGTGAGCTGGAGTAAGTTACTTTAGTTAAGAAATCAATTTTTAAACCAAGTGGTAATACATTTTAAATATCTTGCTTTACCAAAATATTAAAATAACAGATTACACAGCGCCTCTCACAAAGTATATATGCTACGGGAATTTCGCCCAATCTGCGAAATGTTACAAACCAGTGAAAAAGTGTTTCGATGGGATCACAGAAACCCTGTTGGTCATTTTGGTTACCGAATTTCATTTATTTGTACAGCGAATTTATTTTCTCCAGGCGCTGATTTCAGTCGGTAGAAGCTTATTTACAGAAATCTCCAGTGGTAAGCATTTCATTTAAATATTCTGGTCCTTCTTTAGAATGCTCTGAGGTGGGATTTACTGGGTGAATCTGCCGCCTCTTTAGTTTTACATGTATGCAATTTGCAGATTACCACCTGAAGGAAAACATACAAGTTTGCCCACTAACTTATAATATAAGAAGATTGTTGGGAACTTTGTGGTTTGGGTACCACAACAATTTTATAAACGGGACTGAAAATGTATACTTACTGTGCACTAGATGTGTGGATATGGTTTTGGGATTGACCTCAATCTGAAATACCGTTTCACACGTGTTCTGTTTTGGCACTGAGAGGTAAGTTGCCTGTGTGTACGTCACGAAACGTGCTCTTTGTTGATTGGGGATACAGGCTTAAAACACTTCTAAATCTTGTGTTCAAGAATAAGTAGGCGCGTCTGATTGGCCCAGTATATTTCCTTTGACAAAACTTCTTCTTCTAATGCTAGGATAGACTTAAAAGTCTGTTCCGCCTCAAAGACTGTCTTCCCACCGTAAGCTTGGTCTTCCTACAGAGCGTCTTCCCATTAGTGCATATTGTTGTGCTTGTTTTTTTCAATCGATTTTGATCCATACTTTGAGAAGATTCATCAATAAACTACGCCTACGCTCAATTTTTTCAAAGAAGTCACTGTAAGTTAGTTTCGTGGCAAATTTCACTTGTAGAGTAATTTTCTGGAGTACTATTATGTTATAAAATACACCTCTCGCCTAAGAAAGTATTTCTGCAACTCAGTTCAGTTGTAATACGTTATGTATCCACCAGGTGGACCCTGCCTGGTGTTCAAGTAACGGACACATCACGGGTTTATAACAGAGATAAAAAATGTTTGTGATGCCTCTTGCATTTAAATTAAAAAATTTCCAGATCAATATGTTAATCCAACACGATTACTCTGATACGGGACAACTAATTATATGACTAAGGTATGGTTGCAGATAGTATGTACGTGGAAAAACTTCAATAATAGCTCGTTAATGCAATTTCAATCACTGACGAATTTTTAAGTAAACATGTTCAATTCACTTAGGAGATAATAATGCTAGTCAGCCAGCCGCCTCAATATATTCAGACTAAACATCTGATATTTTGTGAAGCTGTTTACATGCAAGAAGTGAAAAATTGGCGTAGGGGCTGTTCCTTGAAGAGCCTACATTAGACAATTTTATCAAAACAGCGAACTTATGGTTTTCTATAATAAACTCTTTCACTCGGTATGAAATTTCTCGCCAAGTGTAAGTTTCCTTATTTAAATAGCAGGCCACGAAGTTTCGTGTTGCTGTGAGTCTTTCACGAACAATCTATTCATTTTCATGTGGACATCACGCATTGGGGATCACAACTACCTAGGATCTGAGCCTCGTCTCTCTCTCACACTCGAGGCCACGAGAAAGCAAGGAGCGCTGGATCCCATTGGCGTGGCACGCCCTCATATGGCCATGTCGTGGCTGATCAATAATGGTAATTATGTTACTTTACGGCATTTGCTATCACGTGTGTACAATTCCCTCCGTAATGACGGAGCCGGCCGTCAGTCGCAACCCGCGAAACATCGGACCCCCATGCTGCGCCCACGACGCGCTACTATCCGCCCTGAAAACATAGCATTTCTGCTTGGTTCATCGCATTTCACTCACCGTGCGGAAAACATCGCCCCAGTGCTGGGCCCATGACCCGCCACGCTCCGTTCTGAAAGCATCATCCCTGCGACTAGTTCACGACAATTACTGACCGTGCGAAAAACATAGACGCTAGAAATTTGTATACGAATCGTTAATCTCCGGATGGAAAACATTACATTATATGGCCAGTTCACCACACAACCCTCGACTCCAGTGCTGCGCCCATGCCACGATACTCTCCGTTTGGTTCACCGTACGGTAATGATCTTGCAGAAAATATCGACTCTCGTATTGGTCCACCGTACTCTGCTCAGAAGACAAAATATCTCCCACTGTACTTAATCCATCGTACCCTTTTAACACTGCAGAAGATTTCACCTACCATGCAATATACAATAAGTAATACTTTCTTTTGTGACAACCAGGCTATCTAGAATGCACAAAAGGTATTGAAGCCGGTCGTAAACATTCTGAACAATACGGAGAAAGAATCGTGAACGCGCCACTTTATTTAAGATGTATTTTAAGGAAGTAGCAGCGGTCAATGGGTACATTAAAGTCTTGTGCATGATTCGCTACAGCATGCTACGAAATATTTCCTATTATTTGAACTACAGGTTGGCGAGCAAGTTACCAGGCGTTGACTGTCGAATGACGTACTGGCGTGTGGCTTACTAGTGACGCCATTTTGCTAGCGTGTGCAAATGAAGTTCGCGGCATTAGGGTAGTTACACCTCTGAATACTTACCTACTTTGTAGCACCAGTGTTCCTGAAATACGTATTTTTTTTGGGAAACTGCAGAACTGGTTCCCACTATGTTTATCGTAGTTCACACAGTTCAGGATACTTATGAATTACCCTTTTATAATTTAAAGAATATTATAAATGTTATTTCGAATACTTCCGACCTCGCCAAAAAAAAAGTTTTTTTTTTACACTCCTGGAAGTTAAAGTATGTTAACGGGATACTTATCAAAACTGAGACTGATAACTGTACTGACTTTTGCCGCAGACTTTNTTATCGTAGTTCACACAGTTCAGGATACTTATGAATTACCCTTTTATAATTTAAAGAATATTATAAATGTTATTTCGGATACTTCCGACCTCGCCAAAAAAAAGTTTTTTTTTTACACTCCTGGAAGTTAAAGTATGTTAACGGGATACTTATCAAAACTGAGACTGATAACTGTACTGACTTTTGCCGCAGACTTGTCACTGGTTAAATTGTAGGTTAGTGGCTTGCATGTAGCGTGAAAAAACAACTATTTAGAAAAAGAGGTTATGAAGAGAAATCCTATGCCCTTGTTCTAAATGTTTCAGAGAGATAAGAAAGTTTTTGTTTACATACTGCCCTGATCTTTGCCTCCGTACTTAACTAACCTTTCTTTCTTATTTTCGTTTAGGCCGGCTGTGGACCACGTTGATTCGGTTTCAGTTACTTCCGGCCTTTGATCTTCGCCCAGCACTAATTCATTCTTTCNCCGGCTGTGGACCACGTTGATTCGGTTTCAGTTACTTCCGGCCTTTGATCTTCGCCCAGCACTAATTCATTCTTTCACTCTGCATTCTCCTTCTATTATCCGTCCACGGTGATTGGGTCCGGAATCTAATGTTTTCTTGGAAACTATTGGATTTGTTCATTCTAGACTTGTATACTTCCCTGTTTCTGACTTCCGTTCCTTGTATTCCCATTTCTTCCAAGTGCTTTTTCACCTCCTGATGTCAAAGTGTAATATGAAATGTATTTGCATGTAAATAAACCTCGGCTGTGAAGTGGCCGAAGACAGTTGCGTCGTGCTGTGTTCAGCCGTACTCGACTCCACGTTGAGGTAGCAGACGGCTGGCAGTTTCTCCAACACTGCTTGACTGTCGACTGTGTTGTCTGATCAGCGCTCCCGTAGCCGCACACCAGCATGTGCCAACCACGTGTTGATGTCGNCTGCTTTCATGGCGTGCTCGAGGTCGCTCACGACTGAGCAGCACGGTGCACGCCACGTTGCTGTTATAACCACTGTGTAGTTGTGCTACGTGAAACAGGCGAGGTATCTTGATCAAGCGTGATGTGACAGTTGCGTGCAAACAACGGCACGCCTTGCTGCCACACAGAAAAATATTTTCTACGTTTTACAAACAATTTTTTGGAAACTGGTTACCAAAATTTTTATTATAACACAACAAGTGAAATATTGCATCTTTAAAACACATCGTGGGGCCACGGTGGTGTAGTGGTCGGACTATTCGCCTTCCACCTAGGCGAACCGTGTTCGATTCCTGGCGGAGTCATTCCCGGATTTTCGCCATGTGGGAATCGTGCTGGACGATGCCGCAGGTCGGCGGATTTACTCGGGTATCTCCCATTTCCCGCGCCCGTGCATTCCGACGTTGCTCCATACTCACCTCATTTCACCCTCATCGGCTCTCAAGACCTCGGTGTTACGAGCTGCGCAAATCTCTCCACTCTACTACAACACATCGTTTCGTGGAAAATTGTTGATGTATCTCCACGTTTATAATAAACTAGAAAGTCTATCGCAAATGCTTGTTAAATTTTAACTTTAGTTTTACACATCCCACATAACGTGTTAAAATTTGCTCTAATTTACTGGTAGTGTTACAAAAACAATATTGGCAAATAGTTCCCAGAGAATTGTTTGTAAAACTACACAAAATTTTTACAGTCCAAGCTCCAGCCATCACTTACGACAACAAGTTGGAGCCAACGTACCACTGCGATGCTCAGAATTCTTAATAACACTGGAACAGAAGGTATTATATGAATACTATCACTAGATACCCATCATTTTGCACAAAGCATGGTTTACCAAGTATTTGTGGGTGCCTGGTGCTCATTCGCAAGGCCATCGGTTTTCGTTCCGTCCGGCTTCTTTAACGATGGTTTTTCTCAAACATTTATTCAGATTGGTTGTATATCTGTCTGCAGTTCTGATAGTCGTGGTCCGGAAGACACAAAGAAAAGGGTATACACAAAAAGAAAACATACAACAGCAGATATGAATTACTAGTTTTCTTTTTCCATTTACACAATCATACAAAAAGGTTTTGGGTTTTACATTATAAAAAAGCAAGACTTTCTTTTTATGAACACCTTTGAAGAATGAGTAGAAACAGANAAGGTTTTGGGTTTTACATTATAAAAAAGCAAGACTTTCTTTTTATGAACACCTTTGAAGAATGAGTAGAAACAGATTCACGAGAAATCTTTTGAATATCAAACGACTGAAAATGTGCAATGCGTGAATTAAGGAAACCTATAAAGCCCTGGTAAAAATCCATATTACTTTAGATAAAATGCAATAAACGTTCAGCATTTAGAAATATTTTACAAAACTCTAATTCTTTTCAAGAGAAAAAAACAGACGAAGAGTGGTGCAGTTGGACTAATGAAAGGAGACAGAATATTGGGGAAGAATGAAGGGAGTGTAGGAACAAAAAGGGGAAAAAAAGTGGTTGGGATAAAAGAACGTATTCCATAGTGTCTCATAGAAAAACGTACGCCAATTTCATATTCGCCCTAGTACATAAAAGGTAAAAATCTTTAGGTTCTGTAATAAAAAATTATACGCAAACTTGGTAGCGCCTAAAAACTGGATTTTTTTTTTGTATTCGCGTCTAATATCTGTTTCGAAGATTCTTAGTTTACTATGGAAAATAATACCGTTCCATCAGTTCCACATGTAATTTATTTTTCCTCATTAATTGTCTCGTATTTATATTTATTCTCACCACCATTCTCAGGAAAAGTTTTAAAGGACAATTTTCCCCACGTGACACATATTTTTTGAAAATCGGTTACTTGCAGAATATTTCAACTTTGACGTTAATACACCACGTGACTTGCTTCCTGTATCAACCGATCTTAATGTCCACCTCTTTTGGTTGCCGTTTACTTTACACGACCTATTAGCTTCATCATATTAATTCGTGTTAGCCCCCTGAAAAACTTAAGCTACTAGTTCTTAACCCGAAATTCCAAACCAGAGCCACTCGCATTAGAGACTTATCTTCTCCCTGACGTTGATGTTTCTGCGCACGGAAAGTTAAGTTCTAACCAGAGCACGAACTGTAAAAAAATTGCTTCCTGTTGCCTCTTTTCGCGAATGAAATACGTTAACTAAAAACTGCTACCATACATGTGGATGACGAGGCCCTGAGGACCGTGAGAAACTGTGGTAAGCCGTTTACGATAAGAGTGTTGTAACCTCTGTGTCGTTTTCAATTGTTAACACTACTTCCTCGTAAACGAATTGTCTTAAAATCTGTCAGACAGTAACAGTCACATATTTGTTTTACGATTAAGTAGAAACTTTTAAGAGCCCTTGATAGTTTCTTCTGTTGATAATTTTCGTATTCTTCTCGCGCGCGTAAAAATTTACATTTTCTGAACAAATGCATTGTGTAATGAAACACAAAAATTTTAATATGGAGTGTACGTGAGTGTTCTTTGCCCGACTTACACTGCAGAACATACGAGGAGAAGTACAACCCACCAGATAAATGTTGGTCGCCGTAGACAGCAGCTAGCCGAAGTAGTCACGTAAAAATTTCATTGTAGACGTCCCCGCAGCTGTAGTAGTTCCTCTTCTACGTCGAACTCTTCCCTGAATATTAAGCTCACGGGCATATATGTGCTTAAATACATTCCTTGCACATTCACTTTATAAGATCGCGGAAGATTGTCGTGCGAACTTACGCTTCTGCTTTGCTTGAAAATATTATCACGTCTTCTTACCGTCGTACTTGCCTGGTTTTATAGCTATTCGGACTCGTGTATCAATAAATTAATGCAAATTCCTAGCTACGTGATCACTTCAGATCACCACAGCCCTAGAAAGAATCCAATATCGCTTAAAACTTCTTAAAAAAAATTAAAAACGTTCGTAGAGAAAGCAAAAATTTTCAACAATCTTATTTTAAAATAAACAAATTATCTCATAAGCTAGCTAGGATCGCCTCACATTGTTATAATATAAACTATTTGCACATAACAAAAGGTTGACAACTTTCTCTCTCAAGGAGAAATTAAATTCTTTACCAGTTCTGATTTTAAGAAAATATTTTTCTATTAAGTGTAAACAAACGAGACTGACAGTTCATCTGGCCGATAAAATTCTAACTTACTTGAAAAACAATGTAAAAAATAATAATTCGTACGGCATTAAATTATGGTTTGTCAATTAGTTAAACAAATTTATACTCTCAAATTATATACGTCTGTTATCTCAAACCCATCAAAATAATTAAAATTCCATGTGTTACAGACTCCGCCGCAAAATCTTTCTGCGGGTATAAGTTTCTGTTCGAAAAAAAATTTTTAAATTTAACTGTAACGCAAAAATAAAACCTGCTGTTAAATTATTAATCTTCATTCTCTTCACTTGAATGTTCATAGTTTTCAACAATAATAAAAATCACAAATTTTAAACAATAGCATGTCTCTCAACATTTACGCAAGTTCATTGTTGTTCAAGCATAAATTAATATGTTAAAGCATAAATTAATATACACATTAATTCATAAATAAACACACAACGAAGTATTTATGAAGAAATCAATCCAGAAAAACAAGGATACATATACATATACACTGAAGAGCCAAAAAAAAAACTGGTACACCTGCCTAATATCGTGTAGGGCCCCCCGAGCGCGCAGAAGTGCCGCGAGACGACGTGGCATGGACTCGACTATACAGACTTCCATACGTCCTCCGTCAAGTGTGGTACTTAGGACGAGGGCAGTCCACAAATCTAATCTGCCCCAATTTGAGAAACGGTTGCACGTCTGTCACGTTTAATGATTCTCGTCAGTCGTCGTTTGTCCCGTTCTTTCACGATATTTTTCCGGCCGCAGCGATGTCGAAGATGTGATGTTTTACCGTATTCCCGATATTCACGGTACACTCGTGAAATGGTCGTACGCGAACATCCAAATGTTATCGCTACCTCGGAGATGCTATGTCGCATCTCTCATCTCTCGTGCGCCGACTATAACACGACGTTCAAACTCACTTAAATCTTGGTAACCTGCCATTGTAGCAACAGTAACCGATCTAGCTGCCGACCGCATCGCGTTACTCTGATTGGTTCCATACCTCTGTTATTTGCATACCCACGCCTATACCATTTTTTTTACTCTTCGGTGTATATGCTCACACACAAATTCAAACATGAAGTCTGAAGCGCCTCTAAAGGATATAATAGAAGAAACATACAATCAGCGATGGCTAAATGGATATTAATCTGTAGATACTACAAAAAACCGGATTATCTGCATGGATCACGGTTAGTAATCCTTCTAACCCTTTGTGTTTGTGTTTATTTGTAACTTAATCAACTGGTGAGGGCCGATACTTTGTTAAAGAATCGCCGTGTGTTTGCTCTTGATTTCAGAACTACTGTCTGGCAGCTTATACGCATCCTGATTTACAGAGTAACACAGTGAGTCTCAAAATTCAACTAGTTGGCATGGTTCAGGTGCTCGTCATACAAATTACCTACTGCTTTGTATTATTAGCTGTGTGCGGGTAAGTAAAATAACATGGTTAACAGGCGGGTTTAGTTCGTCGTCCTTCTTGCGTAAGCAGAAAACTTTTATTAGGTACATTCTTTATCACATGTCGAACCAAAATAATCTGACGTCACACTTTCGCTTGCGGTTATTAGTCGATCAGCCGTATTATTTAATCACGCCGGGTTGCCATAAATTTTCCAGTCTCGATGCTTGGTGAATAATTCTCGTAGACGTGCTCGTAAGTCAAAGAAAAAAAAATGTACATGGCGTGGAACAATTAATTTATTCGGGCCGCTTTCAGCTTTGCTCGTTACAACAATATCTCCCACGTCTTTTATCATAATTCTTCGCCCCAAATTGAATTTATTAAAATAGCTGCGGCATAGACAACTGTTCACCGTAGGTCGAAACAAACTTCCAAATACTTTCTCCTCGGCATGTTTACATTAAGCTGACACATAACAGTTGTAATTAAACTAGCGTAGGTTGTGGTAGATGTACTTTGAGGGCACTGCTTTTGTACCTTACCGTGACTAAAATACGTGCAACTGGCAGTGGACCAAAATAGAGCGGCATTAGCTTTTTAGCAATATTTTCCCACGTTCGAATAATGTGGTGTGCCGTGACAAGTACTAGCTGTCGGACTTCCAACGTAGCTCTAAGAGACAGTTTAGCATGCTTGCTGCGATGTTCAGTGGTTAGAATTAACTTTTTTGCAAAGTTCAGAATTTCCTCTTTCAACTCAGCCTCTTTGACATCTGATCCTTTTGAAGTCTCCGGTGGTATTGGTAGTTTGCGGGGATCAAATAGATATCAGATCGCTGATCTGTAACTGTTTAACTTCCGGCCTCGATGGTTACCGGAATTATTTGCTTCGATATTTCTATCTTGATTATTCGACTGAGGTACTGGAATAAATGGAAGAATTCGTTGATCAAGTGGCTAGCGAAGTAGCCTTCCTCTGGGTTTTCATAGTAATCTTTGCCACGCCGGTGAGGTGATCGTGGCGGACGCAGTTCACCTTCTCGTCGCGATTATCGCTGCCCTTCTGCGCTGTATTACTTTTAGGCGAACGATCTCTCTACCTGTAAGACTGATGGGTTTGCGACTAGATCCATTCTGTTCGTTGACGCTACGCCTCGGAGTGGGTGGAGAATTAGTTTGTCTTCTATCCCTGTTTCTGTGCTCGTCTCTACTTGCCTCCTCACGGTCGTGCTGTCTACAGGCTCCTCTGTTTCGACCCCCTCTCATAAATTAACTTCTGTAGAAATACTAACGTCCTCGATACACATGCGGGAAATTCCCTCACGAGTCTGGCCCACAATAATAAAAAGACTCAGTCCGGAACGTGTTCACCCTTGAGTTACGGTCATACCAGGGAGGTCCTCTAAACTCTCTGTTTGAATTTTCCTGGTACAAAGGAGGTGGGCGTTCGGTGTTGGTTTGAGGCTCGACCTCGCAATTATCTTGTTGGCGTTGCATTCTTTCAATGTCATCGAATGTCAACATATCTTCCCTGAAAGTCGCCACTCTCGCATAATGTCGACCTGTCCAGTGGGATTGGTAACGGAACTGTAATTGTTTAAAAATCACTGCAATGAATTGTTCGTCATATACGGGTGGTTCAAGATGACGGAAACGCTCGTAAATTTCCGACGGATGTGCCTCAAGATGTTTGCCCTTCCCTGGCACAAACCTCTCCGCGTACAACTGAGTTCGTAAATTACCTTGCATTTTTTTGTTCCAAAAGTTGGCTAGACATTTGGTTTTGAATTCCTCGTATGAGTGGGTATCTGGTAGTTTTACTTTCCATCAAAAGTAGGCCGTTGACTTGAGGTTAAGGTTCATGCACCTCAACATGTAGCCCAAACAAACTAGCGTGCTCGTTAAATTTTATTTCAAAGTTCACCGGGTTTTCTCCTAATTTTCCCTCAAAAATAGACATATGTTTGGCCCACAACTTGCTCGGTTGGTACATCATGGTGCTCACTGACGGGACAACAGGTGTACCACTTCTCGATGTGTTCAGATTTTCCTTCCGTGTCTTGTGGAGAATTAGGTAGAGGAGACCTGTCTAGGTTGGGGTTCTGTCCAGTACTCTGTGTTGTTACATCTAACTGCAAATCTCGGATTGACGCTGTGACTCGGTCAATTTTCTCCTCCACATAGGTGACTTGCTGTCCTACTTTGGCTAATATGGCTTCGGTTATAGTCCTCTCTGCATGACCTGCTTTTTCCACCTGGCTGAAGCGTTGCTCAATATGTCTATCAACTGAGTCTAGTTGGGCGGACGTCCTTCCACGTATTTCATCAGCATTGCTGGCGCTCGCTGGTTGTTTCTCTAGCGCCGTTATACGCTGTTCACAATCGACCACTTGGATAGAGTACTGCTCCTTTATAAACTCTAGCTCGCCCCTGGCTCCGCTTTCTAGCGCCAGAAATTTTTGTAATGTATTGTGTAATGTAACATAATAATTTCAATAGATAGTGTACGTGAGTGTTCTTTGTCCGACTTACACTGCAGAACATATGAGGAGAAGTACAACCCAACATATATGTGACCACCAAAAAAACTTACCAAATTTAATATCTGTAGTACTACCAGGCTGATACTTGTTAAAACGTGTCACCATCTGCAAGACAACATGCCAAACGTAAAAATACAGCACCTAACTACAGACGAACTACGGAAAATGAGAACATTGGCAGGTCTGATTCTTTCAAAATTTTAATAGGATGTAAGAAGCAAAGGCAGACGGAAAATACCATCGGCTGCATGAGATCCGTCAGTGTGCGCCACCTCTCGTCGAAATACTGTGACGATGTCTGCCTCATAGCTGGCAACGAAGCTTGGAGAACCTCGAAGACTACTTTGAAGGATGTTAAACAGCTAGTACACGTACGATACGTACCCGTTCACATGCGTGTATACAGTTTGTACGAGAATATATCAATTAAACGGTGATTTCAAGCAGTCATGTTTGTCTTTCTTCCTTGCCGGACATTCCTGCATCCATACCCCATTTGGTGTCACCTTTAAAACGTACTTATCGTAGTACATTTCCTGTATTGGGTAATTTTCGGGAGATTAACAATAGTTGCTATGACTTCTGAATCAGCATATATATCAGTATATAATCAGTATATATAGGTAAGTTTATTCTAAACATATGGCCGCCTGCCTAGATCGCCAAACGATGTACTACCTTGAGCAAAAAGAATTTTATTCAATAACTGACCAACATTTCTAATGGTGTGTACTCACGAGTTACATATAAGGAACGTTACGCGAGCACTTGCAAGTTCATTTCCCTACATTTTTCTGTAAAGAGTTTTTTGTAAATGGAAATGGCTGCAAAACGTGTGTTTTCGCAATTATTTTTAGATACAAACGTTCCAAAATTTTTACTGGGACTCGCAGCAGACCTTCATTCATATTACTACGCCATGAAATAATATGATCGCCACTAAAAGCCTCATAGATGCGTGTTGCCGACGGAAAGTCTGCAAGCCAGTTCAGTGCCTCGCATGTAGCGGCGAAGAGAGGAGAGATGTGCGAGCCTAGATCGCGCTTAACGTTCTCTCATTTCTAGGCTTCAGATATACAGATCACTTCCAATCAGGCAGTCACCTTGAATAGGCTGCACGATTATTGCTGTGGGTGTGTGCTGTTTTAGAATTCTCCAGGGTTTGTCAAATAATCCTGTGTGTCAGCTGCCATTTCTCCAAATAAATTAGAGAGTGTTTCCATCTTCTACAGATTACCATAACAAAGCCATTGTGTTTCTCCTTGTACTACTGATGGAACTAAGCAGCTGACTAATTTTGTCTTCCATATGCTCCCATATTGCGATCCGTTTACGCAACTTCATAAAACCCGCGTTTTCTGAAGTCAGAATCTTCAAAGACGAGTTGCGGCGAACTCCTGCGGTCGAAGTTCCGCCCTACGGTGTTTAAAATTTTGCCGGCGGGGAGACGGTACGTCAAACGCGGCACGGTTGGGGTAGGTCATGGGCGTGACACACACACGCGCACTCCCCTCCCCCCTTCATAATAGAGGTTACCCCCCTATAAACACGCGCATCGATCGCGACGGGCGGCTCTGGTTCGAATACTGTCGAGCATTCCAGGAATCGTGAAATTGTTTGAGGCGCCCTCCCCCCCTTTTTTTTTATTGTCTTTCGAAGTGCAACAGGGTCTCAAGACGGACTCCACAGACTCCAAATTCGAGCTGAATTCATTCGTTCTTTGGCTGTTGACAGTAGACTAAATATGAGGTAGACCGCTTATTCGTCTTCTGCGCATGTACCCAACATTGACCTACCCCAAAAGAGCACAACTGTCAAAGTAACATGGTCAGCAGTGATGAAAATGTTTGTTTATTTCTTAATTTTTAAATGACAAGCACTATTATATTGGTAAAATACTTTCACCAATTTGAATTTAATCAAACTGTAAATCAATTATAATCAAATTATAAATTGATTATAAAAACATCTCAAAACATTTGTTTACAAATCAGTTTTTAACGTAACATCCAAACCATGTCGTTTTCGTTATATGTGTTGGCAGAAAATCAGTTCAATGTTGGGACACGGAGACTGGTTGTGCGCAGCCAGCGAGATCGGTCTACCTCATCTTTAGTCTGTCGTTGGCACAGAACTCTTTCTTGACTCGGTCTTATGAGAATAAGTCCCCAAGAGTACCAAGTGTCAGCTGTTTCTTCTTGAGGGTCCTGCAGGGCAGGCGATCAGATGACAGGCGTTAAACTAACATGCTGAACACGAAACGCCTGTATGTGCCTGCAAGCGCACGTAAAACACTTACACAGACCTTACCAACGGTTCTGGAGAATGTTTATTACTTGCCCACTATTTTACAGGATACGACTGCTTATAACCATAACTGTGTTTATCACATTATTGATAATTACAAATATTTGAGTTCGGGAAATTTCAGGACACGATATGTCTAAAACGGCGCGTAGGTTTAAGTTAATTTTTAATTATATCACAGTTTTTAATAGGCGCCCTGTGGGTAGGACACTTGTCAGTAGCAAGCCTGCAAGAAAATAAGGTACGAATCCCGTGCTACCCGGGTATGGGTACGGAACACTTGATAATGTATAGGTTAAATACCGCTTATANGACTGCTTATAACCATAACTGTGTTTATCACATTATTGATAATTACAAATATTTGAGTTCGGGAAATTTCAGGACAAGATATGTCTAAAACGGCGCGTAGGTTTAAGTTAATTTTTAATTATATCACAGTTTTTAATAGGCGCCCTGTGGGTAGGACACTTGTCAGTAGCAAGCCTGCAAGAACATAAGGTACGAATCCCGTGCTACCCGGGTATGGGTACGGAACACTTGATAATGTATAGGTTAAATACCGCTTATANCATAAGGTACGAATCCCGTGCTACCCGGGTATGGGTACGGAACACTTGATAATGTATAGGTTAAATACCGCTTATACTGCGAACTTCAGCCACACACGCCAGCAACATGGCAGCACTGGCTACAGTCCATTCGCAGTTACTTCCAATTTTTCTGAAGATCTGATAAATTTCTACTTCCAGGATATTCCTCCTCGTTATGCAAACACTGCTTGACCTACTCTACAAAATTGCACCAAAGGAACGACGCACCGCATTCGTGCGCACTAAGTGTAACAGTATTTCCCATAAGAAATATTTCTTCCCAGGCATTACCAACACACCTATTTTCTCTCCGGTTATAATCGTATTAATTTCAAATGAAATATTCATCACGCAGTAGCCAATCAGTCACAAGGCTCGTTCCACAGCCTCGCGTAGCCAATGAGCGAATGGGTTCGCCCACATTAGAGGAATGTTGCTGCAATATATCACTTCTGTGCATTTTGCTGTTCTGTGTTTTGCGGTAAACTGTCTGCTCATTGGGACAGCAAACAAAGGACTCGCTGATACAGAAATCCGCGACGTTCAACCTAAGGATCACTGAATTCAAATTTTTCTTGTCTCTAGTAGTAGTCGGTCTTGTGAAAGAAAATTTTCTGAACGTCACGCTCACAACTGGCAACGAGTTTAACATAACAGTGCGGGAAGTAATGTTCCACCGTAGTTGCAGTTGAGTGCTGTTTGGATGGCACATCGTATCACGGTCTCTGAAGTATATAGAAACACCGTAATCATTCACTCTGAGGTAGCGAGACCAAATGTAACAATGTAAATCTAGCAACAAATGATATATATATATGGGGTTGTCATAATGAAAATAAATCTCACCCAGCATTCTTTGCTAGAATTTTATATATTATAAAGCAAAATGACGCTACCCGTATATATATATATATATATATATATGTATATATATATATAATAATTTTATAATATATATACTATTAAAAACTCAGTGCCGGTAATTTGACATGTCTCGGTGGCCTTTCAAACAGTGACAAACAACAATTACGCTTGTGTTTGAAATACTTATGGTCAATACAAAATGGCACGTTTATGTTCACATATTATGGATAATCAGTATTTTAAAAGGGCGAGAAGTTGGATTATAGTTGAGAATACATTTGAAGAAAAGCAAATATGCCAGTGGCGTGTGGTGAACTGTTGCAAGGTAAGCTGGCGTTAGCAGTGTGCTGTACCCTGTTGCTTGCAAGTTTACACTTCCACCACTAAAACGTCAGCCACAGGACGCGTGTAATGGGTCCCTTGCTGCTCGCTTGTGAGTGGTCGGAATGCACTCAGTTTCCCTAGGCTGCACGGTGGTTACTGGCTCCTGCTGCGTGCACTGAGAATGTACAGTGGTGAGCAAGCACCAGCTTACCTTGCAAAAGTTCACTACACGCCACTGAACTATACCTATTGCAGTCAGCCGGTTGGAAACTACGACGTCACGGGAAACTGAGCAATTTTGAATGCCCTGCTTAAGATCTACTTGTATGCACATTGTGTATTCGTCCACCATATGTAAAATAAACATTACCATGAGCCTGATCACTTTATTCAAGCTTCGGTAAAGTGAAACTCTGAAATTATTACAAAAGCAATTAATTTACAAATTGTCTGATTCTTAGATGTACATGCGTGTAAAAAACAGAGAGCAAAAGAAAATATTTCCGGTATTCACAAATCATTAGAAAACTATGGAATTATGGAATTGTGGAACTATGGAGCTACTTTACCTTAGTAATCAATATGACTGGGCACATGCCAATAGTGTGCCCGTTTAAAATATATTCAGGTGGGGTCAGTAACGATTTTCAAAGGTTGACGTCAAATGTGCTCAAGTATCCACCAACACAGCTAATACCGTTTGCCCGACTTTACTGGGCTAAAGAAGGAAAGAATGTCGTCTGACGTAATTGGTAACTCGTTATTGCATCTATCGAATACCGCTTTAAATATCTTCTTGTGGTAAAATATAATGTGAAACGTTACACCGAAAAATAAATTGCGGAAACTACACAATGTTTTATGGGGATATATTCTACCAAATCCTTTTAACCCCCTAACATATTATCCTGAGTATACTCGTTTACGTCGGACGTGTTGCAGAATAGGTAAAATTGTGATCGGTGCTGTGCAAGTACAGAAGTTAGCACCAATACGGACATAGCGTTTACCTAGACAATGCTACTGGTTGCTCCTGAAAAGCCAACTATAGTCCATTCACGGTTCCTTCTGTTGTTTTGAAACGACCTTTTGAAAAATCACCCAAGGCGTAACATGTCAACCTTTTTTTTCAATAACTTGTCGTACACAAATATATAACACTGCGATTAACTTCAAAGTACTGTATTATTGAAAAAATTAAACTTTAATAGTATCTTCTATAATTTGTAATATTTATTTCGCATTAAATACGAATAAAAAACTGTGAGAGCGGCGATGTGTTGGCAACGGCTAGCAGAAAATAGTTCACAGTTAAAATATGGTTTTAACTTAGTTTTCCGATATGCTATTTGTAAATTAAACGTTGCCTATTGATATATTTGAATTTTTAGATAGCCCTGAAGAAACATAGCTCATTGATGCAGCTAAAAATATCGTCGAAAATTACCGCGCGTAGGCCCTAATGAAATGGTGTTTTTTTTTTTCGTCCGACGAAGAAAATTTAAAAGACGCTCTCCCTCTCTCTCTCTCTCTCTCTTTCTCTCTCTCTATCTATCTTTTTCTATCTCTTGGGAAGTTTCGCAGCGCCTGTGGTAGCAGGAAAATTATACGTGTTTTCAATTTTAGCTTATTTCATACTTATTGCAGCAAAAATAATGATTTTTGAATTTGTAATTTACAATACTTATTATAATATATTTAGATGTGATGGCGGGACGGTTACAATTCCGAAGTTGGCAGAAGTGGTGACTGACGACGCCGACATGACATGGCGTGTTTCTGAATGAAGCGTCAAGTTCGTACTCGTTACGTTTTTTAAGTCTGCCAAGGCAAATTACGATGTTGTGATAAATCTGTTTTTCAACGGTATGAATAAATATACTGTAACGTCGTGACCGCGGTGCGTGTGTGTGATTGCAAATATCGGACATGTGAAATTTATACGTTTCAACCCTTCTCTATTTGGAAGATAACTTAATTGTTTGAAAGTGACGTCTGTTTATCATAACGTTCTAACATTGCCCTAGGTGTTTGAAAAACAATTTTGTAACGTGCTTACGTTTCTGTGATTTGAATGTTTATCACAACCCAACAAAATATTTAGCCCAGCCAGATAAATTTAAATAAATAATTAAATAAACGCAGAAGAGAGTAAGTACCAATGCGTAGAGATATGAGCGGAATAAAAGTTACGGTCCGCCTATTTGTTTCACCACTATATTTTACGTTTGTCGATTCTAAGTACAAAAAATAAGCGGCACGAGTTGCGTGCCAACTAAGGCCGTCCTTTTAATGAAACAACCCAACACATACCAATAACAGGAGGTTAAATGTTAACAATATAAAATAATAACCGTTGTTAAAAAGTCAGAAAGCTGTCCTAAATATGGTTATAGGCCTAAATTTTGAACATTCGTACGAATTTGTTTTTGAAATATGAATAAATTATTTTAACAGTTAAAAACAGTAAACAAGCATTTCACAGTTATGTCGTAGTCACATGGCTGTGTTTATTTTTACATCTAGCGGAAGGATACGTAATCTTTACCAGGCTTCAGAAAAGTGTGAAGTAACCGTGAATGGCCTATATTTTATAATTGGTTGCTTCGTGTGCCATAGATCTGCTGAAACCCTTTCTATACCATATGTTCCAAACTGTCAGTTGTTACAAGAAATTCGTAAGTACCTTTCACACCATGAATTTCCTCCTTTGCAACGTCTGAAAAGAACAATTAATCTATAGGCCTACATTAAGGGGTTAATGGTGAACGCAATGTTATTTCTCTGCAGTATAATAGTCACTACTAAGAAATTTTGGTTTCACCACCAAAAGTTTGACAGGGTTAATTTTCACAAAACTTTATATTCAGTGCATTTACAGACTGCTGATGTGAGTGAGAATCGTTCGTGCTCAGAATATCAAAATAGTTTCTTTGAAATAAATTACAGCCCAATCTTAAGTGAACAAAATGTTCTATAAAAAAACATTGTGCAATAACTCTGTCCCTCCAACTGTCTCGTATGGAGCAAAAGAAAGGAGGTTTCATTTGGTGTTTGTCCATTTTGAAAACGGTAATATGTGTTACCGTGTCTAATATTTGACCCGATATATTTTCATGCACGTCTTGAAATATTGTAATTTATAGATAAACTATAAGTAAAAGTTCGATTTAACAAAAAATGAGGTAATTTTATGTTAAAACTTGTGATATAACGTATTTAGGAAGCAACCAAACACTTCATACATGATACATTTTCCCAAAGGTTTGATTCAAAAAGTGTGAAGAAACCGCGAATACGCTAGAGCACTGGATCCGCCCATTGTGTTGATAGGTGATTGTTACTGCCCTCGAGTTGTCCAAGGCATGTCTAAAAACTGTGCCTCAATCACAAAAGCAGCAATCAAGTACTAATAATTAAAGTCCATCCTTCCACAAAATTAACTGGAGGAGTATCCGGGTCTCTAGGAATCACCTCAGCGCTTCACTAAAATTATGACGACGATGCGACATAGTCCACTGTTGCGCTAAGGGACTATAATTATTGTTCTATATATTTTATCTGTGACTCAGTTCGGGTAGGACCGAGGAGAGTGTTAGGGAGAGGGGCAGGGGAGGTATGCGCACACATGGCTGAATAATTATTGAAGCACCTCAGCACACCGCCTCTCGCTAAATCAACCCCCAACCCCACTTCGACCACCCAACCCACCCCCTCCTCGTACGGCCGCGTGGCCATTGGGAGGGGTACGAAAAGGGGCACATTAATATTGCGAAATGAAGCTCATTTGCATTTAAATAAGGTAGAGGAGCCGAAGCCGAGGCGGCTAGTGGTACGGGAGAGCGGAGGGGAAGGGGGTGTGTGCACGGCTGTGTCATGGGGAGCTAATCAGACTCACTAGACTAGACAATGGACGCTTCTGTAGCGCGCGGGCAGGCGTGGGGCGAGAACCGCTCAAGTCGCCGGTCGCAAGTCCGGGGTTCGAACATACTGTGCGATGGTACGAACACGTTATCAGCTTTTTAAACACTTCCTTGCTTCATTTTGTGTAAGTGGTTCTGCAATCATGAGAATATCGCTCTTTTCCTACTTAATTTGAAACACGGAGCATTCCCTATGTTTTTTTCTTAGATTTCGTACTCGCACATGTACAGCAAGCTGAGAGATCTGCCGTCACAACTATCGCATGACTTGCCAAACAGGTACATAGCAATTATGCTGAGCTGCACATTTTCCATGTTCCGTAAATTGTCCATCTTTGATTCTGAACTTTGGATAGTACCACGAAACTTTTTCTACAGTATGGAACTTTCTTACAAGAAACATTTTATCGTCAGTACAGTTAAACTTAAGGCACACGGTGATACCGGTTGTGCGAACGTACTATCGTAGTTTTGCCCAATGTCAAAAGCTCGGTTTTGTAAAATACACATAGTGGTGCCCTGACTAAGTCTAATAACGGGCTCTCCAGAAAAAAAGGGTTAAACGAATCACATGTAACTCAATATTAATGAATTTTTCTCCAGAAAGCCCGTACACAAATTACGTCAGCCCGAGTGTCGGTTACTGAACTAGAAAATTTTTCCATTCTCTGTGGACACATGTTTACTATCAAGTATCAAGTGTAGGGAATGTGCTGTTTATTCAGATTCATGTAGGCATTTCTCTCAGTTTCTCGTCCCACTTTCAGGAGAAACCAAAATAATACTTAAGAGAATTCATCACAGCTGCTAAAAGTGTACTCTAGAGACACTTGCAACTTGCGCTGTGACGTGATGTGTATGAAAAAATTGCAGGATAATTTCCTAAAGGGTATATTCGATCAATAATGTTACACTCA
Organism: Clitarchus hookeri; assembly: GCA_002778355.1. Lineage (NCBI taxonomy): Eukaryota > Metazoa > Arthropoda > Insecta > Phasmatodea > Phasmatidae > Clitarchus > Clitarchus hookeri. The sequence continues at coordinate 187,462 of NQII01000179.1, read as the reverse complement.
ACGATTAAAATTATTGTAACAGTTCGTTTTATTTGTTTTATTACTTTCAATAGTTATCGAAATAACGTTTTTTTTTTTCCAGGCATAATCGGTTATTTTACTACAAATTCCAGTCCCACTTGTACTTGATTTTGGTCCATTAGGAGCACTGTTTCAGTCTTAATAAAAATCATTCTCGCTTTGTCACTTGGTCTTCACTGAAATGCTTGATAAAAAACAATTATTACGAAGACAATTCGCATCTTACAGCAGAGTAATAAAAAGTGTTTAAAGCTTGGGAGCAATGATGCAAGCCAGAGAAGAAGCTGAGTGGAGGTGGAGAGATTCGGGTGGCTCTTAACATCGAGGTCTTGAGAGCCGATAAGAAGTTGAGGAAAGAGAAACCGACAGTTTCTCCCCACCTCATAGGTTGGCATTGTAACCACGCCAGGGAAAATATAGTTTAAGAGGGCGCATAATATTTTTGCTGATTTAATTGTTACGGAGATAAAAATTTACAAATTAATCGAACCAAACAAAATTATACTCTCCGTACTGCATATAAGTATAAAACAAATTTGGGAGTACCAATAAAATATTAATATCGTTCAGAATTTTTCATTAATAAATATCACGCTCGAGTATTCGTCCTTGGAAGTTACGTTTGTGTATTTTTTGTAAACCTATACAACCTAATTAATGTATTTTTTTAATTAAAAAAATGCAATACATATTTTATGACGTTCCATTGTTAAAGATTTTTCCCCTGAGGCTGTCGAGTCTTTGGTTTTAGCGTATATTGCTACAATTCTGCCAAGTCACGTAATTTTTATCATTCGCATATTACAATAGGTAGTAAAACTATCCTTCGACACATATTTGTCTCAAAAGCTACATAACTCAAAAAGTCCCTTTCAATAAAATTATATTAATTTGACTCATACAATCTTAAACACCCTTTCGCCAAAATTAAGTAATGAATTAAACGGTATACAACGGTCTTGTCTTAACCACTTGTTTGTGCCAAACGACAATCTTTCAAAGCGGAGTCGCGTCGTTTATCTCGACAACCTGTTGAACGCGTCAAAGAATTTTTACCCCAGTGTCTGAGAGTCTTTATGAGATTAGGCGGACAGCGAAAAGTTAAAGAAAGCGATCGTACCGGCTTGTCCGCACGTCTACTCTACAGGGCAATGGCGTAAGCAAAATGAGGAATTTTAGCAGATATCTAGCTCCTTGCTTTAAACTCTAAAATTTTCAATTCTAAGTAATTTTTTTAAACAATAAAGAGAAAAGCTTCACTAGATAGAAACAGTTTATTAACTGACTCGTCTTAAAACGAAACTAGATAGAAACAGTTTATTAACTGACTCGTCTTAAAACGAAATTTCTTAAAATTATTTTTTTACGTTTAAAAAACAAATTTTTTAATCATTAAAACTCGCTCCCTTTGTTTTATTTTTATAACACCGTGCCAGACACGTAAAATATATGACATTGTAACCTTATTTTATCAATTGGCATTAACCTTTTCGGTCCCCTATAATACCGAATATTTAAGCAGTAGCCTTTTGTTATTCGTGAAAAAAACGGAACAATTTGCCGCGCATTTCCGTAAATGTAATAAATCCTACTACATAATTATAAGAAAGCAGGGTCAGAATTTAAGTAGTCCCTTTTTGGTTCTTATGGCGAGAATCGAATTAATTAAATCCCGTCTAGAATCAACCTTCGGAATTCGGAAAAAATCTCTCCATATATTAATACGGTTTTTAGCCATAAATTGCCGTCTATCTGGAGTGTAATCGTAAGGTGACACGTTGACTGCAGATAACAAACGGGCCAGTTTCCTTATTAACTGGTGTAGAGCAGATGTGAAAGATGAGGTATATTTACATTATTCGTCTTCTGCTTATGGTTTTCAACAGTGGCTCGCGAGTTGCTGGCAGACCTGTCAAAATCACACCTTTAAACAATGATACCGAAGGTATTTACATTTAATTTTTTCAACAGACTGGTGTTTTTTTTTAAAGTCATTCAATTAGTATTAAATGTTTGTCAAAACACATATTTAAATAAACAGCGTTCTAACCTTATTCCAAGTCACGTGGTTTGAATATTTCTAGCGGGAGTGAAGAAGTTCCATTTTGAAACTCGTAAGTTAGTCACTGCACAGCTGTCATACACTCTCTGCCATAATATTTACACTTGTGTGTAGACATAGACTTGTGCTTCCTAGCACCACTCTCTGACCTGGTGTAAAACCACGAACGAATTCATGAACTTAATAGTAAAGTGTTAAGCTTGATACATAATTTTTTTTTGTCATGTGATTAGCGAAAATACATGCAAACAATAATGCTGTTGACGTGCAAAATTTTTTTAACTGCACTGGAAAAATATGTTTTCATTTTCTTCAGCAGTGGCTTATGAAATTGTGCGTAATCTTATTTTTTGTGTATAGCATATTGTTAACATGCTATAATACAAGTCTAAGAGACTCTCAAGACTTAAAACTAAGCATTCCCATTATTTCAGTACCCTTAAAAATGCCATGTTGCCTATAGGATACTGTTGTATGGAGCATTTTGCAAAATGTATTTATATCTCCAAATAATTAAACTTTTCAGTTTGATTGTTAGGGCGTAAAGTCAAACAAGTCAGATATCGTGTGTTCACGGCCACAGTCACCGAGTATAGTTGATAGATAATTCCATCAGATAATGAATGTATTAAATGAAGATTACAGAGTGAAATTCTCTCAACCTTCCCCTATTTTTCTGTGGACGTAGGACATCAGACCTACATTTAGATAGCCTAACCACCCCCCTCTTCCTCTTTTATTTTCACCCCATATCGCGTTTATCCAATTGTCTTCCATGCGAGGCTAAAAAGTCTTCAAAATTCGCTTGAAATAACATGGCATGAGTATTCGCAGAGTACTGAAGTATACACCTCAAAAACGTTTTGCATGCATCACCAAGTTTTATGTCTCCTAGGTATGCCTACCGCCAACAAATATGTAAGTAAAAACCTTCTGTCACTGAAATAAATATTAATTTTAGGGACAACCAAAACAATAACCAAAATGAAGACGATATGTACAGTAGGAAGTGGAACCATCCGAACATCAACATCGATTCTTGCGTGTCTGTCAGTATCGCGTTGCTCCAACTCGCGTGTTACAGATTGCTTGGACCCTCTGTAGCAGACTGTCTACAAAGTGGTTGAGATTGCCTTGGTCAAACCCATCCCACTTTCGACAGTGGTCCTCCGAACGTTGTGCAGAATGCAGGGTGCGATCCTGCATCTTCATAGTGCAATGTCAACTGGTCCTAGAGCCTACTCCATATGGTCACCGGATACTGGGTGTCATTCATTGATAGCTTTCAGCCTCGTGGAGGAAGGCTTTCAAAATATGGGGCAATACATGTATCCATTGCGGTCTTGAATATAGAATCTGTCGCCCCAACACGTTGACGGTAAGGCTGAATGATGGACTCGACTATCCTGTCCTGGTGCTGTCCATGCGCTAAGGGAGAGAGGTAGATATAATTGTGATGTCACCAGTTTTTTTAGTCATAAAATGTTTTCTGCATTCGTTATTGAAATTTCTTCTTGGACAAGGCATAGTGTATGAGTCAGATGACTGAATAACTGTCATACCAATGGAGTGTTTTTATTTGTTCACCATGTGGAATACATAATAGTGACTACAGAAGCTCTAGTAGTATCAGAAGTCATACTAAATCGTCTCTAAAATATAGTAAAATAATATTATATGCCCAAACCAAGTCACATATTAAAAAATTTATCTCAGTCATAAGTAAGGGAAAAACATATATGTAAATATAAGGTGACCTCCAACTCTTTTCCTTAGGCTGCCCTGAATAGCAACGAGAGGCGCCTTGTATCCACAAACCATGCTAGTCTAAATCATGAGAGATCTACCTCTCTTTTGTAACCTTGGATTGATGTACCGTACACGCACCACATTACCCCACTCTCTTGCTATCTCTCCACACTTTATTCTAATGGTGTCACATAAATATAGCACTAGCTGATAAATAATTCATGACGCCATTTTGCCTGTGATCATTCCAGGTGCTCTCGTGTACCTGGCACTACGGTACTGGAAGTCAGGGTCGCTGCTCGTCAGAGATGTCTCGAATATAGACTGTTCATGTGGACACTATCCTTATGGTCTGGGTTGAAACAACCTTCCCATTTGCCTTCAGGAAGGCATTGTGCCGTTTTGCCATGCGTTGTCCTCTTGGATCCAGCCAGCCATAATTCGCAAGAAGCGGTCGTCAATGGCTGTTGTTGATCATCGACGGCCACTGAGAGGAAGATCTACAGTGCTTTGTGCAACAGAATAGCAATTATAATGTTCAAATGATGTATGTATGGTGTAGGCGGATCATGTGTGTAACCTTTCACACAGACAGTCATCAAAACTGTGTGAATGGTCAGACAGTGAAATGACTTGTCGAGTGATGGGGTGTGGTTGACAAACAAAACAGGCCACACAAACTGTGTTTTGTCACTCTATAGTACAGCAACACAGAACATTATTGGAATGAATTCAAACAGAACGACTTTTTTTTTTAACAAAAAAGTTGGCATTTTATTTAAACAGATTATCTATTTAAATGCTTTTAGTTTTTAACAAAGAAACAACAGCGGTAGGGTAGGACTGATGTTCTCATCAACAAGATTTTTGAGGTGTATGCAGTACCACACACTACTGCCCGGAAGTTGATAAAGACACAATAAAAAATACATAAAATTGAAAAAAGTATTACCCTGATACTATGTACAACATTTAAAACGTATTTATTTTGAAAGTGGCAGTGTTTCGAGTTCGACTTGAACTTTAGTAGAACGAAGAAAATATTAGTTATTTTAACATCACGCTACGAATGCCACTCTGCTTCACATTACATTCAAAGCAAGTGCTCGTCGTCCGTACACATGGCCGACTGTGTGACAAGTTAGTAGCGTAGTTACTTACCCGTGTCTAAGATATTTCGTCCACTCAATGCGATCTCATCAGGGCGATTGTCACGCTCATCCTCGTCGCTGTTTCTCGCAGGGGCATTACATATATGTTGTTTAACTTGCCGTCTACAGTGAACCATACCAGCTGATCAATCAATGAAGAAATCGCCCGTAGCATGTATCGAAGGACCATCTTGACACCGAGCGAGGTGGTGCAGTGGTTAAAATTTGGACTCGCATTCAGTAGGACTTGGGATCCGAGTCCGCCCATCCTGATTTCGGTTTCCTTTGGTTTCCCCGAAATCACTCCTGGCGAATGCTTGGATGGTTCCTTACTACAGCACATGACCGATTCCAACCCGTTCCTACATATCTTTGTCTCTAATGACCTTGCTGTCGACGTGACGTTGGGCCCTACCTATAAAAAAAACTGAAATCGGATTTACCGGACCGGAAATTCATTCATGTTCCGCTGTATTTGCTGATATTATTTATCCTTTGCCACTTGATTTGAAAAGGTAAGAAATAACATGAACTGGGAATTAAAAATATCTGAATAATAGAAAAAAAAAGATAGGAAAATACTAGAGGAAAAAAAATTTTGCCCGAAACCAAACGCTTAGAGAAGTTCTAGCTAGTATTATACTATTTTTTGTTATTTTATTCTGTCAATGAGTGTCATTATTTGCTCTTCAGTTTTATCATACTGCTGCCTTTTTAATTACATTTTTTACTGTAATTTTGCTGTTCGAGTTGTGTTGTTATTCTGATGGTTTTGTTATTTGCATTGTGTAATTGTTTGTAATTTGTGGTGTGTATATATATATATATATATATATATATATATATAAATTTTTTTTTTTTTTTTTNTTTTTTTTTTTTCTAAGATGTAATAATATTTCCTGTATGTATGGACATGCGCCATTCAGGCGTGTCAGTCAGCGGACAGAGGTGAAAAGAAGAAACTATAATTTGTGTTAATTCAGTTCGCTTGTTGCATTGTGGTGCCATGAGCAAATGGGAGTGATTGCAGAACTTGTGTCAGGCCAGGTAGCTCCAAAGAGCTTCATTTCTTCCATAGTTGTAGCTGCACCTGTGGCTTCACATACCTGCAATTTGCTGAATTTGTGTTTAACCAACTGAAAGTAAAGAAAATTGATCTTTTTCCCTTGGCTTTGCTCAGTAGGGANATATATAAAAGACTAAGAGGCACACCACACACACACACACCCCGCTGTTACACCATCCAAATATTTGGATTTTTAATCGGATTAGTAGGCCCATGTGGCAGATACAAATTGAACAGACCTTTTCTTGAGGCGCTTACTTCCCTTTCCCACGCCACAACTGGAATTTTAATGTTTTATCTGTAATATTTATTTTATTATTTAGGCATTTGTACCGATAATCTTCCAAAGAAAAGGGCACTGCNTTAATGTTTTATCTGTAATATTTATTTTATTATTTAGGCATTTGTACCGATAATCTTCCAAAGAAAAGGGCACTGCAGTCTCTCATCAGGTTTCACTCCTTTAAGGGGTTAATTATAATAATATATATACATATATATCGTGAAATTTGTTTTAGGCATTTGTATGTATATTATTTAAAAGTAAAAGTCACGCTGATACCTTAGAATGTGCGAAAACAGATTTTACCTCTTTTCGCCNGTATGTATATTATTTAAAAGTAAAAGTCACGCTGATACCTTAGAATGTGCGAAAACAGATTTTACCTCTTTTCGCCGTGTAAGTGGTGGACTGTAAAAAATCTGAAAAATTATTTCTATATACCAACGGTGTGTGGTAAACTGTTGCAAGGTAAGTTTTTTTTCCTCTGTGCTATACCTAATCGTTTGTAGTTTACGCATCAATCACTTAAACGTAATAGAGCATTTGACGTCACAGCACGTGTGTAATGAGTGCCTCGCCGCTCACTCGTGAGTGGCTGCAGTACATTTTGTTTCTCACGGCTGCACTATGGTTACTGCTTCCTGTTGCGTGCGCCGAGTGTGTACAGCACTGAGCAAGCACCAGCTTACCTTGCAACACTTCACCACACACCAATACTATGCACCTATTTATGTGTGTAGTATTTTGAAGCAAGACGCACGCTGGTATCTGTACAAGTTTAAGAGATATAGTATAGATAAATATTTGAAAATACATTTTATCCCTATTCGTCCCCTTTAAGTGTATAATTTCGAAAAATTCTGAAATTGTTTTATAAGTATTTGTATTTGTAGTATTGTGAAGAAAGATACACCGTAATACACATCAGATGTAAGATATACTGAGGAATCCGCGAAAACAAATGTTACCTTTTTTTCGCTCTTTTAACGGCTGGATATTATTAAACCTGTCCTTAGTAGGTGCCTACGTCCTAAGGGGAAAGTAACCCCAAAATGTCATGTTTATATGTCCAGCGATTTGGGCTGCGTTGTTAATGAATCAGCCAGTGATTAAGGACACTCGCAATTTGTAGAGATAATTTATATTCAGTCATCGTACACTTTTGAAAGGTTGTTTTCTTCCACTTGGCCTTTGGGTATTTTTTCGTTGCGTTGGCCATGGACATCGTGGCTAGTACCTAGGCGTCAATGAAGTGACTTTGTGACATGTCCGAAATATGCATACGTTGCCTAATATATATATATATAAAACTTTCAGTGGCCATTGGTTGGTAACACTTAAAACGAGATAGAAGTTCGCAGCTAATATTGTTGACATATTTGTTCATTCTTAAGACAAACCGTTACCGGTCTTTTTTTTTTTTTTTTTTTTTTCTTCCATTGTTTATTTTAAATTGTTACCAGTAAACCACCTATAACTGGTTGTTTCCCCGGTCCTGATGTCCGGCTTTCCGGCTTGTATAAAGAATTGCTCGATGGAGTGAGGAGAAGAACAAGGGAGGGGAAGTGCAAGGAGCTCTGCACACAGGAGGGAGACTTAATTGAAATGCGCAACGGGAAAAGCGGCCAAGCGACATCACGATGATCGTGATGATTGAATTCTCCCATCCACACTCGTTTGNGGAGAAAGGAGGTCAGGAGTAAGCGTCGCAGGTTCCGATGAATTCATACGCGCCGTTGCTGACGTCACTCTTCGCGCTTGGAGAGCAGTCAGCACATTCTGCATGCTGGTGCTAATGGCAGGAGCGTGTTTACACAGGCGACGGTTCAGAAGCCTTCAGCTTGGTCTAAAAGGCGTCAAACAGTGCGGTCATTCTGCCACTGAAACAATGAGAATAGTTTTAAATCAGGGAAGCTTGGCTGCGTACCAGCAAAAACTGCAATGTCAGTGGAATCACTGAAATACAAGTAATTCTTGCACTGGCCGAATTCCACTCTTTTGATTTAGGCTACGCAGTGAAGTTCACTAACTGTAGTCAAAATTAGCTAGTTTACGGAATTTTCAGGTATTCTGTATTTCTGAGATTCATATCACTGGTTTGAGCTACAGAGTGGTAATAATTGTCTTAATTTTTATTTAGACTTGTCAAAAAATTTAACTTAAGTAGCTCAGGATTGATGAAAAATGTGTTTCGTGTTTGATGGGGAAGGAGAAGACCAATTCTCTGGCTCATGCTCCGTCCAAGGAAACCTACCTGTATAGTTGNTTTCGTGTTTGATGGGGAAGGAGAAGACCAATTCTCTGGCTCATGCTCCGTCCAAGGAAACCTACCTGTATAGTTGCGAGAAGATACTAATCGTCATCAACCACCACTTGTCATAGAAATGCCTCCCTGCCAGCGTATGCTTTCCTCCTCCCAATCAATGGATACCAATGGAAGCTCCTTATTTCTGGAAGGTATACATCAGCCTTCATATCTTTAACAGTGTGGCTGCCTACGTCCAAGCGACAGCTTCTCGGACATGCAAGATTATTGATTTATGTATTCATTTAATGTCTCTACTGGTNTTGCCTACGTCCAAGCGACAGCTTCTCGGACATGCAAGATTATTGATTTATGTATTCATTTAATGTCTCTACTGGTAGCAATGTTGAAGCAATACGTATTTTCTTACTATTAAATTCGCAACTCCACTGCCCTACACTTATGCTAACTGTGCTGTGCAAAATTAACATAACAATTTTCATCTAAATAAGAAATAAAATATAATTTAACCAAACGTTATAAAATAAGATTTTTTTTTGTTTTTAATAATTTGTTATCGTTTGTTTTCAAAATGAGCAATTTCTAATACGTAATTGTGTTTGCACTTTCGTGCATCTTTGTAGCTTTGCTTTCTGTAAAGTGTACAATATCGGTAAAAAAAAAAAAACATTTTATTCTATGGGATCAATGCAAATTCAGCTGCTTTGATACTATGCTCGTGATTCGCTTGCGCAAATTTTCAAAAATACTACTAGAAATTTTAGAGTGAAATGTAGCATTGCGTAGTTAAATAGTGATTGTGAAAAAGTAGATTATTACAAATAAGTATAACTAACACCTTATTTTATAAGTTCGGTAAATACGTGGAATGTGTGTGACGATGTTCTGGTCGCGCACGTGGAAACAAATTTGCATCGCCCACCCAAATTACTGTACTCAGCTAAGGTGTCGCGCTAAGGGGCATTTCACACGGTAAAATATTTATTGAATTCAATTTCTGGAATTCCATTTATCGAACTAAAAAAAAATCTTTATTAGCTTTTCAATGAATTGCATTAAATCAACTTTCAGGTATCCACATAAAAATTTATCACAAACTTTTTAATGAAACCAGTACCAAAAGTAGATTTTTAGATGTATCTGCGACTCATTCACGACACAAAAATTATTGGTTAAAACACAACAAATTTTCTTCATATAATGTATATTTTCTTTTTTAAAAACTTGCGTCCTTATTTTGTAACAACTTTAAATGTGTGCACAGAACTTCATTATTATAAGATTACTTCCATTAATATTGTCGGAATAGCTGTGATTGGCAGTTGAACATTTTGTATGCAAGAAAATATAGAACATGTCCAAAACGAAAATCTTGAAGGAAAACGAGACATGCAGGAAATCGAAAGAGAAAATGTCCGCGATTATGAAGTTCGTATGACGTCATGTATCATTTAATGAATTGAATTCAATAAAAATAGAAGGTAATTTGAAGAAAAATTTTAACGCCTGAAAGGGCCTTTAGACTGTGTGGCGAGCAGGCCGAACCGCGGTAGTGTGAGCACGAATCCCGTGAACCCCGTGAGCATAGAGCAGGTACCAAAGTGGTTAAAACCGCGCCGTAACATGTGGGTGGGTACCGTGTTTAGCCTCTGTGTATGGCAGCGTCACGTAACCCACACTTTCTGACTTTTTGATGTGAATACGTCTTTGGAATCAAACCAACACGTGGGATACCGCTACTATGATGTAACGTTTGCATGGTGATCCATTCCAACACTATAACTTGGTGACCAGCAAAGTGATCTAAATAAGTGTTGTCTCGCTGGATCGGGCATACGACTGTGGTGTAAGCACGACCTCGAGGTGACGCCGCGGTTGCACGAGGCACGGGTGGGGGCCCGCGGAGACTGGCGAACATTTCCGGCCACGTGTATATTGCGACTTTAATGTGCTAGCACGCTGGTTTTGGTGCCGAACGAAAGATATCATGTCGATTTAAGGCACTGAATCTATATATCAATTTCGTTACTTTTGATTTCATCCCAAAGAAAATATTACCCGCCAACGCAAACGTATTCGCGTAAAACCCACTGCCGTGTCCCCTAACACAAACATATTCCGATTTTTTTTTTCTATTCCTCTTAACCCACGGCTGCAATTCAGAGTATTATAATATTTAATTGTTTCGTTTTTTTCTGCAGAGCGTAATGAGCGCTCTTTAATGTCGAGGGTGGTCCTGTGTAAATGTTTAAAAGGTGTCCACGGGGCAGGGCGGGAATTATGCAGGCGGCTGTGTGTTGATGTGTGCGCGCGAGAGAGTGAGTCAGTCAATATTAGCCGCGGCGTCAGCAGTGTTACATATTTGTTCGCTAACTCTCGTCGACGAAGAAGGCGAGCAGGCCGAAGGATAAGCCGCGGTACCGTTTTTAATTAGTCTCTCGCCTGGAGCCCGGTGGCAAGGGGACGCTCAGCACGGCCACTTGAGCTTCTCGTAACTGGCCCACATTCAGCACGTGTTCTCCGCGTGCGTCGAGCCTGTTCCCTTGTCCGTTAGCTTTCCGCGCTTGCGTTCCACAGGTCGTGGCTTCAGCTCCGGCCGGCTGCGCGGCCAGTCATTTCTCCAAATGTCTGCTACCCCCTTTACACAAAAAAAAAANGTGGCTTCAGCTCCGGCCGGCTGCGCGGCCAGTCATTTCTCCAAATGTCTGCTACCCCCTTTACACAAAAAAAAAAATCCGATGTGGTTCCTTAACAAGAAAATTTTCACGTTATATCTGAAAACAGAGTTTTGATATTATTANAAAAAAAAAATCCGATGTGGTTCCTTAACAAGAAAATTTTCACGTTATATCTGAAAACAGAGTTTTGATATTATTACTGATCTCGTGGCTATGGTACATATTCTGGTGTATGCAGCTTTTCTGTACAGTCTGTTGCCAGTGTAAAGACATTTCTGAATGTCTTGGCAAGTCACTTGTGAAGAATATAGCAGAATTTGCTGATTGAGCCGTAATATTTCTTTTCAGGCCCATATAAACGCAAGNATAGCAGAATTTGCTGATTGAGCCGTAATATTTCTTTTCAGGCCCATATAAACGCAAGATAAATATTTTGTATTTCAATGTAAATGTTGTTATTATTCAAACACATTAATTCCAGTGCTGCAAAATATTTCATGCAGTCATTTTTTTTAACTTTTTTTTTTGTAAAAGCGCGANAGATAAATATTTTGTATTTCAATGTAAATGTTGTTATTATTCAAACACATTAATTCCAGTGCTGCAAAATATTTCATACAGTCATTTTTTTTTACGTTTTTTTTTGTAAAAGCGCGAAAAAAAACATTTTTATGGTTATTAGATGCATTTCTCTTGGCTTAAGTCTTTGCTCTGATACGTTAGTTTTGTACAATATGTTCCACCACACTGATGCGCCATAAAATGCACAGTAATTTGTCATTTCTGTTAAATTATTTCTTATAAACATTGCTCTGTTTTTAGTTTTTCAACGTTCGTGTTAGTTGAAATTCTGGTATTATATATTAAAAAAAGTTTAGCTTGCATTTAATGTGGCGCACTCTTAAACAAATAAGAAAGGGGAATTATACCCGTAAATGATGAGTTCTGTAATCTTCTAAGTGTTAAAATGTTGGAAAATAATTTATTATCCTGTTTCACGTTTTTCAGCGACGAGTTGTTGCGATTGTAGCCAACGTAACTCCGATCCGCTTGTATACCGGCTCGTCGAATTTTGAGTTTTGCTTGGGACCTGACCACGTTGCCCTTGGCGATCACGACAACCAAAGCCTCTCTCATCAGTTGCAAAGTACCAAAATATTTCACAAATGAAATTTTATCTTATGCTTATTGGGCTAGCGCGGTACAGTAGTCAGTAATTGGAGCTGCAGATTAGTGAATGGTTGCATGTTGGCCGAGTGGATCGCGGAGCTTGTCTTGCACTTTCTCCAGTGCACGTTGCTTATCTCTTCATGGAAGAGTATGACGAACTGGGTCAAATTACACCATTGATGAGTATACCAGAATATCAAACTGCAGACACAGCGGAGACCAGTGGTGCTCAAAAGCCCAGTGTTGTACCCATGCACATTATCCCTCACCATACAGTGTATAACAAGACAAGTTCAACCACCAAGGTACGTGTTGTATTCGATTGCTCAGCAGATAGCTAATGGTGTCTCATTGAATGACGTACTCAGTACCGATCACAAACTTCAGAAGGACCTATTTTCGTGTTTCACCGGTCGTCTTCACAACAGATATCTGCAAAATGTACCATCAGATTCTCATCCACCAAGGTGACTGCAGCCATCAGTGCATATTGTGGTGACATTTCCATGATGAAGATATCCAAATTTATCAATTAAACACAGCTACCTATGGACTGGCCTCCTCTCCATACCAGGCAATCTGAACTGTGCAACAGCTGACTCACTGTGAAGGTCATCTGTATCCGAGAGCAGCACAAATGTTACAGCATGGGCATATTTCTTGACGATATTGTTAGTGAAGCAGCATCACTTGAAGCAGTCTAAGCTCTCAAGGCAGAGTTTGTATCCCTCCTGGCATTGGGTGGCTTTGAGCTACTATGGAAATGGTCTTCGAACAACCCAGATATTCTAGACATTGTCCATGTAGAGCAACGGGAGATGCTGCGCAGCTTTGATGGATACTCCAGCCCTGTTCTGAAGGTACTGGGTGTGCACTGGTGCCCCGAAACTAACGAGTTCACCTACCTTGTGAGTGTTCCTGATCTTCCCATAACTAAGTGAAGCATATTGTCAACAATTGCTATGCTGTTTGATCCATGTTGTTAGGTGTCCCCAGTGGTTGTCTGGGTAAAGGTACTGTCCAGTGGTTGTCTGGTAAAGGTACTGCCCAGTGGTTGTCTGGGTAAAGGTACTGCTTCAGTTACTTTGGAAATTAGGGCTAGATTGGGATGAACCTGTTCCTATCTACATTGTTGACAAATGGCTACATTTTAAAGGGTCACTGAATTCTTTAGCCAGTGTAATAATTCCTAGGTATGCCTGGGTCATTGATTTTTAAATTTTTAAAGTATTCAGTTTTATGGTTTTTGTGATGCCTCCGAGGAGGCATATGCTACTGTACTTTATGTTAGGGTAGTAGATGCTAAAGGTGTGGTTTTAGTACACTTGGTAATGTCGAAATACAAGGTTGCGCCTCGTAAAACATTATCTATTCCAAGTCTTCAGCTTTCTGGGGCCTTGTTGTTGGCCATATTGTGGAGCTATGTAAACACATTGCATATGAACATGATAGCAGATGTTGCTCTCTCCGTGAGGACAGAATCTACCACTGTCCTCTCGTGGCTTCAGTCTTCTCCTCATAAGTTCAAGTCATTTGTGGCAAACAGAGTGTCAGAAGGTCAAACATTGGTGGCTCCAAGTGCATGGCGATATGTGCCGTCGGCAGAAAACCCAGCAAATTTGGCATCAAAGGGTTCACTTCCAGACCAGTTGGTGAACGTTATCTTGTGGTTTCATGGTCCTAATTGGCTGAATGACTCTGAAGGAAATCGAGTTGAGGTGTTTTGTAAAGTAGAATCTTGCTAGTACAAAACAGTGCAGGTATGTATTCTAGTTGCTGAATCCAACCAGGAGGGTGGTGTAAAGTTTTTGGAGTCCTTCTCTTCCTTTTGATGCCTGAAAAGGGTGACTGCCTGGCTTATCAGAGCTCGAGATGCCTTTCAAAACAAACCTCATCACACAGCTCATTACTTCACATGAAGAAATTCAATCGTAATTGGTTTTTTGGTTTTGTTTGTGCAACAATACTGCCTTTCAGAATAAATTACGCTACTTTAAAAAGAGGTGAAAGTACACATACTCTTAGAAGTTTGCGCCCCTTTCTCTATACCCAGGGTGTTGTCAGAATGGGTGGCATATTACAATATTCGTCCTTAGGTGATGGAGTCAAACATCCAATTTTGATTCCAGGCAAATGTCATTTGACAATTTTAATCATCAATTTATTTTATGTGGCTTACTTGTACACAGGACCGCAAACTACCCACTCCCTAATTCAAAGCCAATTTTGGATTCTAAGTGCTTGGTGCATCATATGACAGCAGATACACAAGTCTCAAGGCTCGTGCACCTCTCATGGGAAGTCTATCAGAGTCCAGATTTTGTCAGATTCGTTCATTCCTAAATGTTGCCGGATTTTGGTGGGCCATTTGTAACCAAACCAGCCAAGACACGAAAGATAACTTCTGTGAAGAGCTACATGTGCTTGTTCATCTGTTTGTCCACCAAGGTGGTGCATTTGTAGCTGGTTTTTTCACTTCCAACAGATGCCTTTGTTGCAGCTCTTAAGCGATTTGTATCACTTAGGGGGACCTCTGCTGACATATATTCTGGCCAAGGTACAAATTTTGTTGGTGCAGTATGCCAACTGAGAGAGCTGTACCAAGTCTTGTTTGCAGAACCAATGTGGCAATCTCTTCAAACACAACTCATTCAACTCAACATCAGGTGGCACTTTAACCCTCCTGTGAGCCCTCACTTCGGAGGGTTATGAGAGGTGGCTATTAAGTCTGTCAAGACTCACATGGGGCGATTTATAGATGATCGAGTTCTTACATTTGAGGAGTTGTCAACCTTGTTCGCAGATATTTCCGTCATTATGAACTCCCGACCACTTTGCCCACTCTCCACTTATCCATCGGAATTTGACGTTCTGACTCCTGTCCACTTTTAGTTGGTGCGCCACTTGTTGGTCTTCCTGACGAACTCCTGTTGACAGCGAACGAGCAACCGCTTGAATCGCTGGCAGCTCATGTGCTGATTGAAGCAGTCCATCTGGAAATGCTAGAACTCAGAGCATCTTCACACTCTGCATCAAAGGACCAAATGGAATGTTCCAGTACCAGACGTAAAGGAAGGTATACTATTATTGGCGAAGGACACAAACCTACCTTTCTTGCAGTGGAAGACAGTAAGAATTGTGAAGACTCATCCTGGGACAGATGGTATTGTGAGAGTAGTTACTCTAAGGACCACAAATGGAACTATGCAGAGACCTGTGACAAATATTTGTCAGTTACCCCTAAACTAGATCGCCTGTGTTGTATAATCCCACTTTGCCTTGTGGTGTAGTTACAAGTGGATGCGATTTTTTATTCTTAATTATTAGTTACCAGTGTATTGTGTAAACTGTTAAAAGTGTAGAAAATGTACCATTTTCGGTGGACGGTATGTTAAGAATTGTTTTCTCCAAGGACATTCTTTTATCAAGTCGGTATGTGTAATAGTAGTACGGCGACATCAAGTCGTGTACAAAAACCTTTAAATAAATACGTGATATTAATTCAACATCCAGTATTCACTAATGTTTGCCTGGCACTTTTAATTCAACTTTATGACATGGAGCTACTTTCCCTCGGCCGTTACCAACCTCACCAGCCGCATGCCACTCAGTGTGCCCGTTAAAATATATGTAGTTAGAAGCAGTAACATTTTTCAGAGATTGATTCCAAAAGTGTTCACTTTATCGGAAACATTCTTTGCCATTATTATTACAGTAGACTCCCCTCCCCTCGTCATGTCTTCAGCTTGTAACATTAAAATTTGATAGTGCAGAATATTTCGCCCGCGAATTATTTGTCTCATGGCCCGATGTGACAGTCGAAGCTTCGTCCCTTCCTTCTACCCTCGAATTCCCGTCCTGAGCACACCCTTCTATCCCCGCGAATAAGCATTTCGAACGAGGACCCACCCTTTAGTCCGCGTATCCTGTGGAAATTGAGTTGAGAGCCAAGTAGTCACTCTTCACTGGGTACATACCGTGGTCGTGCGGTCAGCGCTCCCAGCCTCCCACCACGGCGACCCGGGTTCCATCCCCGGCAGTTCGCGGTCCGAGCATACACTACACATGAAGTAGACCGATACTCGTCATCTGCGAATCCATGCCCCCAACATTCACTCCACAATTGCCAAGACAGCTGTCAAATTCACGTGTTTCAACAATGATGTTAATCTTGTTTACATCTGTTTCTAACCTCAAGCCCGCGATTTTACGAAAAATGATTACATTTTGCATTGAATGATTTTATCAACAAACTGGGATAATGATTTCGTCCGTTATAACGATGTAAAACTGACAAAAGAGTTGGGTGCGTATGATTCAATGGCTCGCTGTCGGCGAAGTCGTTAGGAGACGAAACCATTGAAAACCCGTAGAAAGTGTACATGGAAGAGTGCACGCATGCCAGCTGCGCAGTAACAATTTCTATCCCAACATTGGACTGCTTTTCTTCCTACACATCTGTCAAAACCATGGTTAGCACGTTGGCACACTATTTACTTAAATGAGTGATACGATATGCTACTGCAATGCTTTCGACTAAGTTTTAAGGCAAGTACAGTGTAATAAAGTTATGCAAAATGTTATTTTCGTAATGTTCGGTGTTTTGTAAAACACATGTGAATTTGACATTTCTTGTGGAAATTATTGAGCCTATGTTAGGGACGAAAATCAGTGTACCTCATATTAGTATATAAACCATCCCGGCAGAGTGATTTCAGAAAGCCACCGGTAAGCGGAACCAAGATGGCTGATGGCTGGACTGGGAATTGAATTCGAGTTTTCGCTTTGTATATTGTATTATATAGGGTTTATTAACGTCCCCAGGTGTTATGCCTGAGGGTCTGTCAGGGGACGGCTTACGAACTAACTTATAACTTAACTTAAAATAACACCCATGCCTTACCTGCGATTGGAGCCCAGAGCCTCCAGCACCCCAGACCGGCGGCGCACCAACCGACTGCGCTACAGGAGACCGGCTCTCGCTTGGTAAAAATTGGTGACAAATATTATACTAAATTCTAACTACATCCAAACCAGACATCAGCAAATAAAAATATGGTGGCCCTATCGTCGAAGAAGACCGAAGAAAGTACGAGTAATAAGGTCAAAAGAATTTTAACAAAAAAATGCGAAAGGAAAACTACAGGAAGAAATCAGATGCTAGCTATCATGTTCGTTACATAAAACAACATCATTGTAAACAAAGAAACTACCTCAACACATCACAATATGGAACAAATAATGCATGATTGTATTCGTAGAAAACAATTTCTCTTGTGTTGCAATTTTTACCTCATTTTTCCTTACTTCTCACGTCGTGCGATTTTGGTTTTATCGTCTAACCTGCTTTATACCGGTTGTTTGGTCGGAGGAGGACGACACTGAAATATATATCGCCTAGTAGGGGTTCGAACCCACAACCACCTTCTCCTATAGTAACGTATTAGCGATTTCGGAGGTCGCCAAAACACAGTAAATGGTGAGAAAAAAAAGAACAGAAAGCACAGTAGATGCAGTTCTTGTAGCGCTGGATAACTTTCTCCCACAAAAATATTTCATAATTATTTGAGCAATAAAAAATTGTAAAACTGCCTATGTTAATTATATTTATTTTTCAATGCTGGTTCACTCGTGAATGAACAGATTTGAAATCAATTCCCTTATCGGTATATATTATTTTAATCCATAACACTTGCTGGAGTAAGTAAGCTGGTAACGAATTATGGAAAGTATTTCTATGTCTCAACTTATCGTTAAATTTGTAATGTTGTGCTAGCCACAAAAAAAATTTTTTTATACACATTGAGTTGTGTATTGGCATAACAGCTTTGTTCAACGCAGCGATACTGGTAAGTAATACCATTTGACGTGTGACTATTTTTACATATGGTTGTGTAAGGACACAAAGAGAGTTGAAACAAGAAACTAGGCGTAAATATAAGAATTTTAACTCTAAAACTTACGTTGACAGCAAGCTGGGTTTGAGCTAAATTGTTTCTTGAAGTTACAGAAGTGGCGTATTGCAATTACTTTGATATCCCTCACATGGTTCAACTGCTTTAAGGCGTTCACTTCTATAGATATTTTTATTTAAAATTTTATCGCAACAGTTTATTTGGGAACAGGGGGGTCACCACGTGACAATTTTCTAAGACATTGTTCTTCATGACGTTTTGATGACATGGACAATTATTTTTGACTATAGCTTGACGAATAAGTTTTGTTCAATTTTGATATTTGTAAGAAAAAATAAAAATATAGAATTCCCTGCTGCTCGTTTTTTAAAAGTAAAATTCCGACAGCCTTACTTTTATCAGACTATTATTTCATGTTACGAAGAGGAAATATGAACTATAGTAAAGGTGTATTTACAAGCCACCCGTCCGTCAATAATGGATCTGGTGCCGTTTAGGTGTCTGTAATAACTCCAGACCTCCTTCCGTAGAACTAATCTAGGCTGTATTAGTTATGAGCCATAAGTAAGTCTAAGATTTAATTATATACATTTAGTATGCGAAGAAATAGTGCACTATATGTGTCACTAGATGGTCTGTAGTCGACACTGATGGGTACGTACACCATTGTTTCGCTTTGTTCACTGTATAATACTGCTGTAAATCGCTAGTCGATTCTTGGACACAGCGGGCTTATAATTCCCATCCAGGGTTACGCGATTACACGTTTAAAAAATGTTTCCTGCGTGACGTGCATATCACACGTAGAACATTTTTAAATTTTCGAAACCTGCAACGGTTAACCTGAGAGTCGTGATAACAGTTACGTACGACAGGGAAATAAAGAACTTTTAATAAACCAGCATTATTTATTTCGTAAAAACCTCATCTACATCTCCTATCGGTATGTCATATAAATGTTTTATCTTAGCCTTCGCATTCAATTCCGCGAGAAAGGCCCTTTATAGTTTATAATGTTTGCGTTACACGTTAAAATATTGTTTTTGGAAAATTAAAAGAAGAGCATCAACTGCGGTATTTTTTAAAGTGAAATAAGACGAAACGAGTGTTAAAAAAAGGCTTCGTCTTTGATACTCATGCACTGAGTTCTCTGGTTACATGCTGGCAGAGAAGCGTCTACAGAAAGTGTCTTCTTTTAAGTTTTAATTCCGATAAAAATAATTTCTCAGTAAACTGATTTTGACGAGACAAGGTGCAAAATATAAATACTAAGTGGAAATTGCACGAAAATCAATTTAATAAGTTTGAAAGTGTTAATGAAATCTAAATTATTTTCAGCATAAATCGTCTTATTTTTATATACAAGTTCATAAAGTAAATGTCACCAGCTGTTTTCTTCGTGCTGTAAAAATAAACTTGAAAGTGAGAGAACAAGCATAGTACTTAAACATATCTGTTTATCGTACATACAGTCTTGAAAGATATTGGTTCCATAGTGAGAGATATAAGAAAATTATGGTTCAAACTTACTTAATTGGTAAAAACGTTTCACTCATAGATTCAAAACAAAAATATTTTTTCTTTTCGCGAATAAATGTTTTTTTTCTTGACGGAAATTACTTTTACGTAATTTATTTTAAATATATAATTATTAAATTAGTCACACCGAGTGGGGTCTTAAATCGGTAGCGATCGAGAGATGACTGACTGCTTCTCACAACATACACCACACCAAAAACTTTCTTTGACTTGAAAGTTTGTTCGTGGGCGTATTATGAAAATACGAAAACAGACTATTAGAAGATAAATGAAAAGATTGCGTATCTAGACCGACAGTTAAGACTTCCATAATGCGTACTAAATTCACGACTTTACTGTACAATTATTTTTTTGCTTCAGCTGAAGGCCTCGAAACTTTGTAGTTCAAATTATTTCAGTGAAGTGTAATACAGAATAAAATTACACACAGCACTGTGGGCGCGGGGGTTAATTGTGTCCTTCTTGTGAAAATTAAAAGTATAGCGCTTCCTATTTTAACGATTTTTTTCAAAGTTATGTCCGTTGGTATTTGGCTTCTCGCATTGTTTTAAAATATAAAACAACCATCTCACAGTTTTTACGTCAACCTGCGCCTACCGCCCTCGAAACTAACACAGAAAGCTGGCATCCGGCTCAGAATTTCAGTAAAAGAGCAATGTTTGATGTAGCTACTACTGAAGTCATTTACACGTTGTTTTATAAAATTTTACATTAATAATTTTACTTAACCGCGGTATATCTGGAACAATATAACTGCATAGCCTGGCCGACGCTTAAGCGGAAGTCACTGCAGTGTCAATGACGGCACATGAGGCGCATGGACACACAAGGAGGGGAAAGAATAATGTGAAGAGGGCTTCAAGACGCGGTCAGTCAACCGTGAAAGTGCCAGCACCAAGTCGTGTCTCCACACATCGGCCACCGGCACGTTCTCTTGGATTAGATGCCTCGTCACTTGCTCGCTGTCCGTCACAATACGCTCGCGGTGGCACAGATGTGAAACAGCCGCTAATCCGCCAACTTCAGCGTCACTGGCCAGCGACATTTCGGAACCAATCAGCGCCTGGTAACTTACTCGCCAGTTGGCAACCCAGCGAGATAAGGAAGATAGGTAGGTGGTGCCGACCGCGAGGTCATTACAGACGGAGAAAATTTGCTCATACAAACAGGAACAGGGAGGGAATCGGCCGTGGCCTGTAGTAATGAACCATTCCAGCATTCACCTGGAGTGATTTCGGGAAGCCATGGAAAACCATAATCAGGATGGCCAGACTAGGATTCG
This sequence comes from Clitarchus hookeri, assembly GCA_002778355.1. NCBI lineage: Eukaryota > Metazoa > Arthropoda > Insecta > Phasmatodea > Phasmatidae > Clitarchus > Clitarchus hookeri. The sequence goes on along the minus strand of NQII01000179.1, from coordinate 166,280 downwards.
AGCCCAAGACCTCCCGAAAGCGAATCCAAAGTTTAACCACTGCTGCGCCACCTTGCTCGGGCGAAATAGGAAACTTTCTCAGCACTGCATGTATTTGTTTGACCCCTCATTCGATTACCTTCTTTCGAAAATATAGCTCGAGAGTTTGTTTGCATTTTTTGTGGCAATTAGGATAATAAGTGTTTTTTAGTGCATCTGTTGATGCTTAATGACGGTAAGAACATCCTAATAAAACAAGTTCAACAGGAAACTAAAGAGTAATGCTATATAAATTGAAATATTTATTTGCAAACGTTGTCCATTATGTATTTGAAATGTATGTATTTGAAAACATTCAAATTTCATCAGTTGTCACTTCAACTAAAGTTGCTAAGGCGTAGCGCTCTGGTACAGATGATCTTCATTCAAATCCCGATCGGGCTTCCAATTTTTTTTTTTATATTAATCGAAACTGTTTATTGTACGTGGAGCCGAACAAATATTTAGTCGCACCAACCAAATCGTTGTTTGGAGCAACCAAAGAGAACAACGAAGTAATTTGGTTAAGTGGTTGCGCCAAACTAACTTTATTTGATTCAACAAAACGTTTTTCTCAGTGCATTAAAGGAACCACCACGCCATTGCAAACAATGCAATCAATATAGGGCTAAAGGTAGGACAATACTCCAAGGAAGCGATAGTAAAGCAATTACAAAAAAGAAAGTAAAATGTAGAAGTGACTAGTTTTCCTCATTTATTAAAAAAGGTTTTCTTTTTACAGTTAGTGTTCCCGATCCGCCCGTCACCTGTGTTTAATTGCTTCATGAACGATATAAGAGCTACATGATGAGGGCTGGCATGTTGTATATGTTATGTTCATGCTTTTTGTGCTTGTATTTGTTTCATTCGACAAACTTCCTGACTTGTAACTAGGCTAAGAGAAAATGGAAAAGTTACGTGGTCCCGACAACAAGCAAAAGGTAAAAAGAAATCAAAGCGAATCAAAGCAAAACAAAGGAAGCCTCTTCGTTACACTTAAATGATACAGGCGTGGGGGTGATAAGAAAGAGGGACCGGCATTGGCTGGCCACATAAAAAAAGAGTGCTTGTAAGCTCATGCCATTTGTAACGGGCGCAAAAGAGGTGCAAGACATAGGGGCTCCAGCCCTCCTAGAAAAATGTTTTTTTTTGTATTTTTTATTAGTATTAAAATGTATAAATTGAGATGGTTGGCAAGTAGCTCTTGTCTTAAAATTTACCTTTCATAATCATCTATTATTTCTTCAGTAATTATAAATACCATAGACCCCGGTGGCTGTTATTGATGCGTTAAGTGAAATTGTAAAATGTTTGAAATGTCAAGTTGTCTTAACATTTGTGTGTAAATTTAATGTTGGCCAAAATAAATTAATTTCAGTGCTATCATTTTAACATCGCGATTTTAATAAGATGTTAAGAAGTATAAATTCGTTACCTAAGTGGCTTCCAGCTTATCCGGAAGCATATGAAAGTTTTAATGTTAAGACTGCCTAGATGCAGTTAAGGACACTGCCTACCAGCTGGCAGTTGCGAAATTTAAATAGGAAATGCCATGTTCAGGAAATCTAGCCCCCTGCGTTAATTTTTAATATAGGCGTTCCAAACAAAATATAGTCTCTACGAACTTTTTACGGGAAGTGGAGATGTTTCCACAAATTGTATAGCCTATTCGAAAGGAATTTTTAAAATTTATGTTTTACAATAAGTACATTCTGCCTTTTATATTGAAAATATACGCTCGTAGGGCTCTTATCCTAAAAAAAACGTGAACAATACATGTTGTTTGAAACGCCTATCTTTAAATTAACGCACTGAGGCGAAATTTCCTTAAAATGGGATTGCCTATTTAAATCTCGCAGCTGCCAGCTGGTAGGCAGTGTCCTTAAAGGCAAGGGATATTATATTAATGATGATATCGAATGTGCTCATTTCACCGCGAATAAATGGTAAATAAGATATATGTGCGAACAAATGGTTTTGTATAGAGCGATGCAAAAATCATTGAGGCGTCCGCTATGTAGAACAAATCTAGCCGCGGCATGTGAATGTCTAAGATGGGTTTTACACGAGAAGTTTGTATAAAGTCCAAAACATTCTTTTGGATCGCATTAGTATAGGTTTCCAGAATTGCGCGTGTAAAAATTCAATAGTGTGATGATATTTATGCCGTGTTCGTGAGACAGCGTGATAGATAAGAAGCGATCGGAACGGACATGACGACTGAGTGACGCGAATATAAATGAGGTTAGGCAGTTCTTAAAACGACCAGTAAGGTGTTCTTAATAATATACATATTATATCAATAGATTAATCTGCAGAGTTACAGAAAAATACAGAGGTGTGTGAGGCTGCTGAAACGTATTGCATACACTACAGAATACACGAAATTCATGAAGTTAGAGAATAATGAAAGGGGCTGCCCGATTTCTGCATTATCCTGTATTTATTTAGACATTATGGTCTTGGTTACTTTAGGAAAGCTCAGCTCGCCCGACACCAGCCCGCCACTTGTCGAAGGAACTTCAAAACGCAAAATTCAATATAGTGTTTTTTTTTAATCAGTCATTTTACAATGAGCTGAAAGGTATCGTAAATTTATCCAACAGAAGAATATTCAGCTGCCCTTTCGATTGATATCCTACCGTGAACTTTAAACATGAAGTGAACTGTGTCACTAAAAGCATGGAAGCACATTTGCATATTTTAAAATATGTATAGGCGTGTTTGTGTATTAACAGCCGGCGACCGTCCCCTATATTTTTTTTCCCCAGCCCGTGCTGTAACTAAAAAAAATTCAAAACAGTTTCTCATTTTCCCCTTATAACGAAAAGCAAGGAATCTCCACGAATATATATTTTTCAAACAGTCAAACGTGTGTTAAATAATGGAACATTGGTACAATAAAGTTGCGAAGCTGTATAAATACAGTTCATTCTACCGAACTTATAGAATTTTTTTCTCCCCAGAAGAGGGAGAAAGCTCATTGTAAAAAATTTTTTTTGTTACTTTTTCCCCCTTGCATTAAACTTATTGTGGCGAATGACATTCAGCACAACCTACGGTCTTTTCCAGCTTCAGAACGGCTCGTCACAAAAGGTNTAAACTTATTGTGGCGAATGACATTCAGCACAACCTACGGTCTTTTCCAGCTTCAGAACGGCTCGTCACAAAAGGTAGCGTTTTGAAAGACGCGCCGTAATGCAAAACCGGCGGGGAAAAGACAAATAAATAAAACGTGGTTTTCCTCTATCGTTCGGGAAGGCTTTTCAGTTTGCTCGCAATTTAATCACTTATTATTAGCGGACCCCTTTTGAATGACTAGCCAAAAAAAAAAAGTATTCTATAATGTCAATTTAGCATTATCGGACCCTTTGGGAAGTAGTAATTGACTCTTCTGATTGATGTTCATGCTAAAGCAGCCACGTGCGTTTTCATTTTTTTTAAGGGCAGTAAGTTGAGGGGTAGCGAAAGGGGACAACCCTCCCACTTATGTGGAAGTAAAAGGTGGATTGGATTCTCGCCCTTTTGGTATATTTAATTAAAAGTCATTGAGGTGCCGTGTGTGGCCCGCGTGAATTGGACGGCAAAATCCCGTACCATTGTCGCATCGGAGCGGGGAGGGGAGTAGGAGTGTATACGTGTATGTGGGTGCGCAGGCCTACCAACAATGCGGGCGGGACACAATTCGCTCCTGTGATCACTGCCAACCCCGCGCGTCTGTTCTCTGAGCTTTTCCGTCGTCCTGTGGTTCGAAGCTGGGAACAACTTGTACCGCGTGCTCTGTAGCCGAAACTTACCACGGTTATCGTACTAATCCACGATAATTGTCGCATAAGAAGCTGCAATCGTCGTAGGCTGTAATCTTTGCTGATGAAAGCAATACACTGGCTTTTCAAAACAAATTTCTTACCAATAGAAAATAAAACATTAGAACTAATAAATATTTTTAATGCTTTGGATTTCGCGGTTTATATGAACAAGATGTAGATTTAGATGACGAGATTAAAACATTTAGAAACATCTGTGGAGTTATACGTAGCAGTTTGATAAATAAAGTACGAAAAGGCACACGTATTAACGTTTTATTATATAATAGCAGTACAAGTTATGCATAATGTATGAGATATAGTGGCTGCATAGAAGAGACAATAAGGTAGCTAAAATGAAATTTTTACGAAGTACCCTAGAATAAACGTCCTTGGATAAAATGAAAAACGAAGGTATACAGAAAAATCTAAACGTTTTTGTAATTTCTCGAGAAAATGTAAGAAAAAAAATGTTTGAACACTCGGTAAGAATGCCAAATGACAGACTGCAGCATAATTCACATCATAATAACAACACTTGGGTTTGCAGCCTACTCTAATCTTGGGAGGTGCCGTCTTCCTTAGCCCGTCTGCGCTTAGGGTTCCACCCAGCTGGCACATGAAGTGCATCAGAGGTTTGGTAAGAAATGCGTGATTCAAAAACGGTTGGGTATTTTGTAGTGGTGCCGAAACACGAAAGCATTGATTTCTTATTAATTTATTGTTACGGGGGCTGCGGTGAAGTAATATTTTTGTCCTTGCTGCACTTGAATCTACTCAACGCTAACTTTATTCTTACAACCATTGAAATGTATGCTCGGCTCTGAGAACTCAGGTGAACCATTCATGTACGAGAACAGTGCGAACGTCTACAAATCACATTGCACACACGGAATATGACTGCACTGGGCAGTGATCTGCGCTGTGTACAGCTCTGGTCATAAATATTATTTCTGTGCAACATGTACATTGTAGTGGAAACAGTGTCTGACTGGGTTAAGAAGAGCTTTTTGCCTAAAAACCAGTATCAAGTTCCTATTAAAACTCCAATGAATATATTTTTGGTCGTGAAAATTGTTAAAACAAGTGTTCTCCGAATGCGTTATTAAATCTTTTCACTATATTTTCACACCTTTTGAATCACAAACTTAAAAAATCACCCCGTGTATGATGTGTCGTGTTGTTTTCTAAATACATCATGTGACACACACGGTTCATACTTACGTTAACATAAAAACATCTTATTTTTTGTTAAATTTAAACTTTTAATTATGTTTTAGCTGTAATTTATTTCACTCATTGATATCACTGATTCTGATTTAGAGTGTACACTGCAAAAAAATTTGTAATTTTTACTAAAAAATTATTTTCAATTTTACAAATGCTTGTAACAGTACAAAGACGTAACTTGTAAAACTACTCGTCTGTAAAACTACAAGGGCCGTATTTGTAATAGACCTCAAGAAATGTTTTTGTACTATACTGACCCGTATTCATGAGCTTTAGCAAAATGGCGGCGGACACTCAACAGCGTAAAACCGTGTAAAGCTATTTGTGCAAAAACTATGGGTGATGTAAAGTGTAATTGCGTGCAAAAGGAAATGTATTGCAGGTTTGAATAACGTGAAACACTGAAAACAACTCAATAATCATAATGAAGCGAGAATTTTAATAAAACGTAACGGTATTAACAGAACTCTCAAATCGACTCTCAAGACCTCGTTGTTAAGAGTCGTCCAAATCTCTCAACTCAGCAACAGAACTATTAAAACGAAATAATTATTTTCTAGGTACTTGAAGCTTTATTTACTATAAAAATAAGTATTAATCANAACAGAACTATTAAAACGAAATAATTATTTTCTAGGTACTTGAAGCTTTATTTACTATAAAAATAAGTATTAATCATGTAAGTTAACTCGGCCTTCTGGTTAAAGATTCGGGTTGGTACTTCAAGGGGCTTGGGTTCTAGTCCCCGTGCTGGCAAAGTGTGTTTTTTTTTTTTCGTTAATTATATTTTAAAATATTTTTCCTAGTTATTTCTTTATTATTAATTCATCATATTTGTTTTCTGCAAGAAAACAATAATTTTATGTACACTTATCAATAATGTAAGTTGTAGTACAAGGTTATCATTTGTAATATTACAAATACATGTTTTACAGATTTTACAAGAAAACTGTTTGTAGTTTTACAAAGGATTCTCTTGGCAACTGGGTTTCTAAGGATTTTTCTTGTAAAAGTACAAACAATTTTNAACAGAACTATTAAAACGAAATAATTATTTTCTAGGTACTTGAAGCTTTATTTACTATAAAAATAAGTATTAATCACGTAAGTCAACTCGGCCTTCTGGTTAAAGATCCGGGTTGGTACTTCAAGGGGCTTGGGTTCTAGTCCCCGTGCTGGCAAAGTGTATTTATTTTTTTTCGTCAATTATATTTTGAAATATTTTTCCTAGTTATTTCTTTATTATTAATTCATCATATTTGTTTTCTGCAAGAAAACAATAATTTTATGTACACTTATCAATAATGTAAGTTGTAATACAAGGTTATCATTTGTAATATTACAAATACATGTTTTACAGATTTTACAAGAAAACGGTTTGTAGTTTTACAAAGGATTCTCTTGGCAACTGGGTTTCTAAGGATTTTTCTTGTAAAAGTACAAACAATTTTTTAGAGTGTACGTACGTGTAGGTAATGTTTGGTCTGTACTGCACACTGCGAAGCTCAATTACCAATGATCTTACCTGTGGGTGAATGATTCGCAAAGCGTCTTACTGGTCTAGGTCATAACTGGTTCATATAACTGTATCCGAACATATAGCATGCAGGTCATTGGCTGTGACGATGAAACGAGTGTTCTGTCGACTTAAGTACAGAACGCATCACAACATTTTTTGTTTGCAACACCTGAAACCGTAAATTAAAGTGCGTCTTAACGTGTTAAAGCCCACACGTTTTGAGGCCTCGAACGTGCAAAATTGCTACAGGCAGGCGGGATCCTTAATAGCGTGATGTGACATAATATTTAAAAACACAGAAGTTAAATAGCGCTTATACAGCGAGTTAGTTAAAGAGAGTACCACACCTCGGAAGTGTTTCTGTACATTTAAACTCAAGACAATATAACCAACCAGTAAAGTGAAACACCGAAAGACTACCTTATTGATATGCCCTCAACCTTCAAGGCATCTTATAGTCTGTGCCATCTAACATTAACTGAGGACCCTACTATCCACTCTGTACACCACAGGTGGTGAGTAGCGTCAGTGGTGTAAATATCTGTTTTAGCGTTTCTACTGAAGATAGCACATAATACTTATCATTTCTATGAAGGAAGGCTCAAATTAAAATATGTATAAATCACCCCCACCCCTTTACAGGCGCATACTGGTTCAGTTGGGAACAAGAGAGATAGAGAGTTAAGGGATATTTTTCGTCCTTGTTATTTGTTTGTATAGGCTAATTTATACACTCGTATAGTTTATTTCTTTGTACTTTTCTATAAATAGGTTCAAAAATTGTTTGAATAAATTGTTTGTATTTTTTGTGGCAAGTTATTATGCCAAAAAGTTTAGGTTCCTCCCCCAACCCCTTCCTTTTGATTTAATTCAGTATCTGCCAGTAAGTTTTTATGCAGTGAAAGGCATTAAAAATTACTTTTAATGTGTTGTTAGATACTTTGAAGTCCTGATTTGAGCATTCTATGAAGTAACTATGCCAAATAGAAGATAATTAAGTGAATAGCTTTTTCTAACGAAAACATTTTGGGACTTCTTTCACAAATAACCGAGGAGTAAAATCTAACCGAAGAAAAACTGAGTGATGGTTAGAGGTTTNTATTTTGGGACTTCTTTCACAAATAACCGAGGAGTAAAATCTAACCGAAGAAAAACTGAGTGATGGTTAGAGGTTTTTATTTCAAGTTTTTAAGTAAATGGAATAAGTTCAACCGAACGCGCTGCAAGTTAAAAAATATTAGTGGTGAGAGGACACCGATGTTTCTTTTGAAACTGAAGCAGCTCCATGTGCAAATGGTGTTAATATTACTCATATCTGTATCAAAGAAAGGCGTCGCCGAAATAAAACATGGCGTAGCAGGCAAACGAACGAAGGAAAAAAATATATAATATACATCAGACATTGTATATTCTCCAGAAGAGGAAAGATTTTTTCTAACCGTTTGAGCAGAAAAGGCAATAGAGCAGGAACGGAAATGTGTTGTTTAACACAAGCAGCCCAGAATCTTCAAAGAAGATGTACAAAAATTCTAGGTGTCAGAAAAAGAGTTGAATACCATACACCCCGAAGAAGCCTTGTCATTACTTACAGAAGCAAAATGATTACAACATTCGTACAACTTACTTAGACTTTCGGCAAGAAACAATATGCCTACATCTACTCTAATTATAGTAAATTAACTGACGCAAAGAAGTTATATCCGACAAATACTCATCATCGAGAAGTGTCCTGTGAAGTTCCTTTACAGAACTTATTAACCCATAAATGAAATAGAATGCTGGAAACAGTGGATNTCGAGAAGTGTCCTGTGAAGTTCCTTTACAGAACTTATTAACCCATAAATGAAATAGAATGCTGGAAACAGTGGATATGCTGGAAACAGTGGATGCACAGGCATCCTGAAGGAAAACTCACTATGATGGACAAATGGGGATTCGATAGTTCGTGTGTAGATTCCGAATATAAACAAAACTGGGAAGCTGATGGCAGATGTAATTCCGAAAGTGTTTTCATAACACATTTGGTATTCTTAGCATTACAAGGAGAAAATGCGGAGAAATTATATAGAGAACCCGCGTCCCAGTTCTACATGTTAGTGTCAACCTCTAATATTACGATTTTTGAAATTAATTAATTGTAGGGCAGTGGAAGTAAGTTACTCTTTACGATTAACAATAATAGACGAGAAAGTCCTATGTGAATTGACAGACACCAAAAATCTTCAGTGTCTCATATGTAAGAAAGCAGCCAGAGGTTCCTCGTCCTGGGAAACACAAAATCCAGCAGATTATTCTTCTTTCAAGTTTATCTTTGTATTATTATTGCTTACATAAGGTTCTTGGAATTTGTTTTATTTCCCACATATTAAGTTTGTTTTAAACTTTATTTTTGTTCTTTTGCAATGTCATAATTTCTGAATTTTTATTGCTGGTCTTTGTAGTGTAGGGATTAACGTGACTGCCCGTCAACCCAAAAGTTGTGGCCTTGAGTTCTATTCTTGAGGCTAGGAACAAGTATATTATAAGTAATTGTCAGCGTTTTTAAATAGAAAATCTAGTAGAGTGTTAAATATACAAGATATGTTATGCCGGATACTGCTGTCATAATTACCCGCGTACAGTGTATCATCAACTCGAAGTTTGGTAGGGAAATCCACGCGAAAGATTACCATAGAAGTAAAAGATGACCTTAATGATTTAACAGCAGACTTTAAAATTAACGGGCTAGAAGATGACGATAAAGTAGACAGTGATACTTGGGATAACTTCAACTTTCAAAGAATACGTTAAAAATGAGTAGCCTACTAGTTTTAAGTATTGTAAAAACAAATTGTTCTGTTTGTATTGTTTTATAGTACTGTATATGTTGTGTAGGTAGGTTTTATAAACTTTAAATATAACTAATTAAATTTTGACACATATTTGTGTGTACACACAGATTTATTTGTTTTTTAAACGTAATAAATACATGTCTAATATTTTATTTAGTTAGTAAGAAAAATCTTTGTAAATATTTATTACAAATTGTACAAAAAATATCAATTTACAAATTTATAATAACAAATATAATTATAATTATAAAAATCTAATAAAATATTAAACGAAACAAATTCAAATACATATTAAAACCAAATAATGATTACATTTTTTTACCTCCCTTGATATTTTCATCCCCCATAGTTCGATAGTACAGCTAACTATCCGCTATGGATCTTTGCACGGGTATAAGTTAGAAAGGGTTTGGGGGTTCAACTCACCCTTCCCACAAACCAATCAAGTGTGACGTTTCTAAAAACGTAATTATATCCTAAAGCTAGTTTTCCCATTGTATCCGTAGGTGATTGTGATTATAAAACTTATATCTAGGATGAAAAACGATATACCGGAAAGCAAGTGTAATGTAGGTACACGTAATTTCCCTCCTTCGCCCCTCCTCACTGGCTCAATGCAGTGTGCCTTTATTCACTCACAATCAATCAGCGACACAGTGGAGCTTGGCAACAGCATAGATTGCAATGTTAGAGCGGTCACTGCGCGTGTGACGTCACGCTGTAGCATNATATAGCATGCAGGTCATTGGCTGTGACGATGAAACGAGTGTTCTGTCGACTTAAGTACAGAACGCATCACAACATATTTTGTTTGCAACACCTGAAACCGTAAATTAAAGTGCGTCTTAACGTGTTAAAGCCCACACGTTTTGAGGCCTCGAACGTGCAAAATTGCTACAGGCAGGCGGGATCCTTAATAGCGTGATGTGACATAATATTTAAAAACACAGAAGTTAAANCGTGCAAAATTGCTACAGGCAGGCGGGATCCTTAATAGCGTGATGTGACATAATATTTAAAAACACAGAAGTTAAATAGCGCTTATACAGCGAGTTAGTTAAAGAGAGTACCACACCTCGGAAGTGTTTCTGTACATTTAAACTCAAGACAATATAACCAACCAGTAAAGTGAAACACCGAAAGACTACCTTATTGATATGCCCTCAACCTTCAAGGCATCTTATAGTCTGTGCCATCTAACATTAACTGAGGACCCTACTACCCACTCTGTACACCACAGGTGGTGAGTAGCGTCAGTGGTGTAAATATCTGTTTTAGCGTTTCTACTGAAGATAGCACATAATACTTATCATTTCTATGAAGGAAGGCTCAAATTAAAATATGTATAAATCACCCCCACCCCTTTACAGGCGCATACTGGTTNTATCATTTCTATGAAGGAAGGCTCAAATTAAAATATGTATAAATCACCCCCACCCCTTTACAGGCGCATACTGGTTTAGCTGGGAACAAGAGAGATAGAGAGTTAAGGGGTATTTTTCGTCCTTGTTATTTGTTTGTATAAGCTAATTTATACACTCGTATAGTTTATTTCTTTGTACTTTTCTATAAATAGGTTCAAAAATTGTTTGAATAAATTGTTTGTATTTTTTTGTGGCAAGTTATTATGCCAAAAAGTTTAGGTTCCTCCCCCAACCCCTTCCTTTTGATTTAATTCAGTATCTGCCAGTAAGTTTTTATGCAGTGAAAGGCATTAAAAATTACTTTTAATGTGTTGTTAGATACTTTGAAGTCCTGATTTGAGCATTCCATGAAGTAACTATGCCAAATAGAATATAATTAAGTGAATAGCTTTTTCTAACGAAAATATTTTGGGACTTCTTTCACAAATAACCGAGGAGTAAAATCTAACCGAAGAAAAACTGAGTGATGGTTAGAGGTTTTTATTTCAAGTTTTTAAGTAAATGGAATAAGTTCAACCGAACGCGCTGCAAGTTAAAAAATATTAGTGGTGAGAGGACACCGATGTTTCTTTTGAAACTGAAGCAGCTCCATGTGCAAATGGTGTTAATATTACTCATATCTGTATCAAAGAAAGGCGTCGCCGAAATAAAACATGGCGTAGCAGGCGAACGAACGAAGGAAAAAAATATATAATATACATCAGACATTGTATATTCTCCAGAAGAGGAAAGATTTTTTCTAACCGTTTGAGCAGAAAAGGCAATAGAGCAGGAACGGAAATGTGTTGTTTAACACAAGCAGCCCAGAATCTTCAAAGAAGATGTACAAAAATTCTAGGTGTCAGAAAAAGAGTTGAATACCATACACCCCGAAGAAGCCTTGTCATTACTTACAGAAGCAAAATGATTACAACATTCGTACAACTTACTTAGACTTTCGGCAAGAAACAATATGCCTACATCTACTCTAATTATAGTAAATTAACTGACGCAAAGAAGTTATATCCGACAAATATTCATCATCGAGAAGTGTCTTGTGAAGTTCCTTTACAGAACTTATTAACCCATAAATGAAATAGAATGCTGGAAACAGTGGATGCACAGGTATCCTGAAGGAAAACTCACTATGATGGGCAAATGGGGATTCGATAGTTCGTGTGTACATTCCGAATATAAACAAAACTGGGAAGCTGATGGCAGATGTAATTCCGAAAGTGTTTTCATAACATATTTGGTATTCTTAGCATTACAAGGAGAAAATGCGGAGAAATTATATAGAGAACCCGCGTCCCAGTTCTACATGTTAGTGTCAACCTCTAATATTACGATTTTTGAAATTAATTAATTGTAGGGCAGTGGAAGTAAGTTACTCTTTACGATTAACAATAATAGACGAGAAAGTCCTATGTGAATTGACAGACACCAAAAATCTTCAGTGTCTCATATGTAAGAAAGCAGCCAGAGGTTCCTCGTCCTGGGAAACACAAAATCCAGCAGATTATTCTTCTTTTAAGTTTGTCTTTGTATTATTATTGCTTACATAAGGTTCTTGGAATTTGTTTTATTTCCCACAAATTAAGTTTGTTTTAAACTTTATTTTTGTTCTTTCGCAATGTCATAATTTCTGAATTTTTATTGCTGGCCTTTGTAGTGTAGGGATTAACGTGACTGCCCGTCAATCCAAAAGTTGTGGCCTTGAGTTCTAGTCTTGAGGCTAGGAACAAGTATATTTTAAGTAATTGTCAGCGTTTTTAAATAGAAAATCTAGTAGAGTATTAAATATACAAGATATGTTATGCCGGATACTGCTGTCATAATTACCCGCGTACAGTGTATCATCAGCTCGAAGTTTGATAGGGAAATCCACGCGAAAGATTACCATAGAAGTAAAAGATGACCTTAATGATTTAACAGCAGACTTTAAAATTAACGGGCTAGAAGATGACGATAAAGTAGACAGTGATACTTGGGATAACTTCAACTTTCAAAGTATACGTTAAAAATGAGTAGCCTACTAGTTTTAAGTATTGTAAACACAAATTGTTCTATTTGTATTGTTTTATAGTACTGTATATGTTGTGTAGGTAGGTTTTATAAACTTTAAATATAACTAATTAAATTTGGACACTTATTTGTGTGTACACACAGATTTATTTGTTTTTTAAGCGTAATAAATACATGTATAATATTTTATTTAGTTAGTAAGAAAAATCTTTGTAAATATTTATTACAAATTGTACAAAAATATCAATTTACAAATTTATAATAACAAATATATTTATAATTATAAACATCTAATAAAATATTAAACGAAACAAATTCAAATACATATTAAAACCAAATAATTATTACATTTTCTTACCTTCCTTGATATTTTCATTCCCCATAGTTCGATAGTACAGCTAACTATCCGCTATGGATCTTTGCACGGGTATAAGTTAGAAAGGGTTTGGGGGTTCAACTCACCCTTCCCACAAACCAATCAAGTGTAACGTTTCTAAAAACGTAATTATATCCTAAAGCTAGTTTTCCCATTGTATCCGTAGGTGATTGTGATTACAAAACTTATGTCTAGGATGAAAAATTATATACCGAAAAGCAAGTGTAATGTAGGTACACGTAATTTCCCTCCTTCGCCCCTCCTCCCTGGCTCAATGCAGTGTGCCTTTATTCACTCACAATCAATGAGCGGCACAGTGGAGCTTGGCAACAGCATAGATTGCAATGTTAGAGCGGTCACTGCGCGTGTGACGTCACGCTGTAGCATGCGACTCACATTCTGGAGATCTGGGTGTGATACTGACCGACTGCACTAGAGAGGGCGCCCGTCTGTTTCCCAGGTTGGTTTTCCCAGCCCCATTCCTGGTGAATCCTGGCGCATCTCATTAATACGAACCCTCTGGTTTCTCGCTCGTTACATTACGCTTAAGTTATATGTTAGTATTGATGCACACAAGTAAATAAAATTACATGAGCTTATGTTGCAGCTCTTACTTTTAACAAAGAAACTTTATATATGAGGAGAAAACATACTTAAACCAGCAAAAAAAAATACACTCCATTTTTGTTTACCTTAATTCTGGTGTTCACATTAGATCACGACATTTCATACGAATTGCGTATTAAACTCTAGCCCCACTTAAGCATCAAAAGCTTGTAAACAAATCCAACGTGATGGAATCTTATTCAGCAACGTCGAGCAATTGTGACTTTATGAGGACAAATCCCGAGTATAGTTCGGATCACCAGCACCTTTTTCTGTTCACACGATTTAAATTTCAGTCAGCAGCAGTCTTCAACATTTGACCCCTTTACTCAAGTTTTTTTTTATTTCAGGGGTTGTAAAGGAATACATTTTATATCGAACAACTACTTAAAAATTACCTAATAACAATATGCGCAACAGAACCTACAAGAAGAGTTTATTATTAATTAATCATTGTATGTCCATTACATAATCAGCTGATTGCTGATAATTTTAAAATGTCCGTGTGCCAGCAGCAAATAGTAGCGTTGCCCACAATAAGGCCATGGCTATACTGGTTCTGGCACATACCAGTGCATAGCATTCTGCAGTATGCAGGAAACAAACAAATTGGTTCGAGAATTTTTAGTCAACTGATTAAATAAGTTGATGCAGAAGCAATAAGCAACAAAGACCAATTTGCAATCTGTTTCACGTTACTGTTATAAACATGGCAAAAACCGGGAGGGGGGAGGCTATATTGACTTTTATCACTACCCCCCTTTTTGTCTCGCCCGGTTTCCTTTTCACACTCACCATTGACACATTTCCTTTTGTGTGTACATCAAGTCATATAAAATATGTGTTTGTGTGTGTCACTTTATTCACGATTCAACCTAGAGTTAATATAGCTTGATGGCATGTGATCAACAATACAGACCAAACCAAGCAATATAAGTTAAGTACTGAGTGTGCTTGGTGCCGCATCAATTATACAGCATAACACAGGCGGGTTTTCTCGCATGTAGATATTCATAAACATGTAACAAATATCATCCCGAAGTCGTATTTGTGCAAGATTAGTAACTAGCCATATATATAAATGGTGAAACATCGCCTCATTGTGTCCCAAACATGTTCAATGGGAGAGAGATCTGGGGATCGTGCTGGCCAGAGCAGTTGTCGAACACCACGGAAATATATCAAGGAGTAGTAACAGCAGTCCGTGGACGAGCATTAGCCTGCTAAAACAGTGCAACACCTGCCTGTTGAATGAATGACAGCAGAACGGGGCGAGCAATGTGCTTGATGTAGCGGGCACTGTTTAACAAATCCTCCACAAAAAAAAAAAGATGAACGGGAATTGTAGCTCATTGTGCCCCACACCATGATACCAGCAGTTGAGTTTTATGTAGGGGGAAAATGCACCCTGGAAGATGACGCTCACCAGATGAAGTCACATGCGTAAACGGCCATCACTTGCATGAAGGCACAACCTGATCTCATCGCTAAACACAACAAAGTTCCCGGTGGAACCAGCGCCAGCCTCACCAAACCTCCCCTCCAGGTGGCCGATACCTATTAAAATGTTATACCTGGAGCGCTTCTTTCTACGTTTGCGTTAAACTCCCGCAAGCTAAGATCTAAATCGGCTCTTTTTGATCGCAGGGCACCACCAGGAACTTTGAATTTTGAAATCCGTCATGCTGGTCGAAATGAATTTAAAACACAAATCTAAATACTTACACATACATATTCCTATTCGCGCTCGCGCTTGTCCTTTCACGGGAAAATTTAAGCATTACGGCATACCCTTAGCACATTCTTGGCCCAGTGCGCCCTGGCTGTGTTAGGACTTAGATTTGGGGAGCAACCTGCCCCCTTCCACACCCCCGTTAGAGCATCTCCCACCACTCCCAAAGCCACTACCTAGTTACCCCACTGTTACCTACCTAACTTACTCTATGGTTTGGCTATCTGGGCGCTGATTATGTTGTATTACTTCTTACTGTTTTACACTATTAAGGGCGGCTTGGTAGGGATCATTGCAATTCCCCTTAAATCTTTACTTTGTGGCGACTTCAGTTTGAGCAAGACTTAATATGGCTGGGGGTGGGGGATAGGGAACTACCACCAAACCATCCGCAATAATTGAGCATTCCTTTAAAATATATAATCATGCACAAAGATCAATTAATTTCTGAAACTGATTTTATGCTTTTTGTGGAAAAGTAACACTGTTTATTATAAGTTCCCTATAGAACTATGAGCCGAGTACACAGTTGAAACAAACAGAACAAAACGATATGGAAAAACATAAAATTGCTTCTTGTGAGGGCAGCAGCTAATAAATAAATTAAATCGGCCCGACTATATACAGGACGGTGAAGCTAGATAAATTTGCAGGTTATTTAACCAGTTCATTTTTCGAGTCCGTTACAATAATAACATATATTTTAAATTATCTTACTTTATACACAACTCCGATAGTTCTCGTATGTATTCGAATTTTGTGGTGCAGTGGGCAACGGTGCCCGTCCGTTTGTTTTCGCGTGCTAGAGAAGGGGCGGGTAAGGGGGCTGGAAAAGGTCGGGTTACTTGCAGTCACTAATGAGACGCGCCGCCTGGCGTTTAATCAAATAANCGGGACGGTGAAGCTAGATAAATTTGCAGGTTATTTAACCAGTTCATTTTTCGAGTCCGTTACAATAATAACATATCTTTTAAATTATCTTACTTTATACACAACTCCGATAGTTCTCGTATGTATTCGAATTTTGTGGTGCAGTGGGCAACGGTGCCCGTCCGTTTGTTTTCGCGTGCTAGAGAAGGGGTGGGTAAGGGGGCTGGAAAAGGTCGGGTTACTTGCAGTCACTAATGAGACGCGCCGCCTGGCGTTTAATCAAATAATTAGGCTTTAATCCGCGTGGAATGTGCGTGTCAGGGCTTTCATTGCGCGCGCGGTTTTGCGCATTGTGGGTAATAGGCTTCGTTAGAGCGCGCGAGGCCCATTATNCGGCTTGGACGAGGACAGGAGAATAAATAATTATCATTTGTGTTCGTCTGGACGGCGCGGCGGCCCATTCCGCAGCCTCCTAGGCGTGGCAGTCGTCTAGGCAATGTTCCTGGAGTGCCGACTTATTGTGGAGGAGTCAAGAGTCCATAGACTGTAACCAATTATTCAGTGGCGTATCGCGGATGTCATCGCAGATAGCTCTTCTTTGGAACAACTGATGTCGCTTGTTTCTATCCATTCAAAGGTGGCAGCTTCTATTAGATCGCCTGTTGCGCACATCGAATAAGGTATTATTGAGTGGTTGCCGGCCACCAACACATACGTCGTGGAAAGTCAGCTGCCATAATCACATTGTACAACACATTATAAAACCAATATTCATGTCCATATTCGTTACACATCTGTAACAAAAGTGAATTATTTACATTTAGCATTAAATAACCACTGAAATTTTCTGTCTGATTTGCATGTATTTCGGTANACAAAAGTGAATTATTTACATTTAGCATTAAATAACCACTGAAATTTTCTGTCTGATTTGCATGTATTTCGGTACTTCAGCCCGACCCCCTTCGGACGCCATCTTGCACAACAACGGTTACTTGGTACGTTTTTGCCCCGAAACGAAATAAAAAAAAAAAGATTCAAAACTGCAAACAGATCCTACTCTTGCATACTCGCAGAGTATTTTTATGTTATAGAATATTAAAGGACGAAGTTAAAAGTTTAAATTCATAAAAGTTGAGTAATAAATTACAAAATACAGTTGGTACTATTTTCTGCTGCAATCATAATGCGAACCGACTAGAAAGCCAATAACTTTGTCAAGGTCACTGGCAATGTTTATCTCTACTGCTACATTGGAGTGCATGAAGTATAGTTCTCGNTGTTATAGAATATTAAAGGACGAAGTTAAAAGTTTAAATTCATAAAAGTTGAGTAATAAATTACAAAATACAGTTGTTACTATTTTCTGCTGCAATCATAATGCGAACCGACTAGAATGCCAATAACTTTGTCAAGGTCACTGGCAATGTTTATCTCTACTGCTACATTGGAGTGCATGAAGTATAGTTCTCGNTGCCAATAACTTTGTCAAGGTCACTGGCAATGTTTATCTCTACTGCTACATTGGAGTGCATGAAGTATAGTTCTCGGCTATCTATTTCTGCGCCTATATGAACTTGAATCCTGATCGGCACGTCTACAGTCAGCCATTTAAGAAATGTGCATGGGTCTGAACGTCTTAGTAACTGTGGAAGATTTAAATTGGGGGCGAGTGAAGCAGATCTCTATGGTAATGACAGGCATCTCAGTAACATATTTATGTCCACAACAGTTTCACGGTGTCGTCTGATGGATGCACGGGTATATACTAGTCATCATAGCCATGGTATTAACTATATGTGGCTGACGGATACGAAGTGGACAAAAAATGCAAACAAGATTGGATATTTTACCCTTTCCAGCCCGAGCCATCCAGGGTTTTCGTTTTCAAATTTATTTTCTTTATCATTGTCCTTCCTCTGTGTTCTCTGTGACAGGGAATATGTCCCACCAATATATTGAATCTTCAACCACTACCAGCACGACTCCGGCCCATCTGACCTGAGTGTAGCGGCCAAAACGAAGGCCCACAAGGAAGGATGCCCATACTCCCGATCGTCCCCGCCCTTGCCAGTCAGAAAGAGAGGCTCTCAAGCGGGGTCTTACGTCAGCCTGTGCTACTCCTTCCTCTTCGATGGCACTTGTGGCTCACTGACAAAGCCTACGCTCGTCGCCAAGTTACGTGGCGCATTGGTAAACCACTGGACTCGCATTTGGGAGGACCCGCGTTCAATGCCCTATCCGACCATCATGATTGCGGTTTTTCGTGGTTTCCCGAGATCATTCCAGGCGAATGCTGGGATTGTCCCCAACTACAGGCCATGACCGATTCCTTTCCCGTTTCTGCTTCTTTGAGCAACTTGCTTCGTCTCTAATAACCTCGCTGTCGACGAGAATTTACGCCCTACACACTTACCTACGCTCTCTGAACCCAAGTTCTACGGTGCTCTCAACAGCCAGACCAACGCACGCTCTGCAGCAAGTCTCGTCTATACCATGCAGCCGAATTTATACATATTTAAATTTCCGCATGGTCCCTTGCAGTCTTGACTGCAATGGAGTCGACCAACCCACTACCAGAAGGAAACTGTCACTATTGCCCATATTTCAAGCTCAGCCTGGGAGGCAGATATTCATTTTTGATAAACCAGACGTGGGGACCGCGCGGGAGTTTCGCACATTTGTTTCGTTACCCAGCAATGCCGCAAGGAGGCAGCGAGTTCGCTTTAGCTAGCAGATGCTATAGGGGCATACTTCTCATAGTTAGTCCTTCTTGCAACTAAGATAGAAACTAGGGCTGGCAATAGTCCCAACACGTCGTTGACCACCCACATAGCACTGGATATCCACAGGACATTCTAATTGTATCGACAATATCTAAAAGTAATGTAAGTCCTAAACTGAATATCTTATGGATATCCTTTGAATATCCTTTGAATATCCTTTGGATATCCAGCAGTAGATATCAGTTTGTACCACATACTGGATATCCATTAGATATTGCAAAACCACCAATGACTATCAGTTATGGGAAATCCAAAATAACTATANACCACATACTGGATATCCATTAGATATTGCAAAACCACCAATGACTATCAGTTATGGGAAATCCAAAATAACTATACCACATTTTGAATATTGGGCTGACATTTGGATATCTTTTGGCAGTCCTTTGGATGTTACTGTTCTATTCCTGGATGCCCCTGGATATGCTGAACGTCAGAAAGTGACATCCGTTAGATATTCTTTGAATGTCTATGNACCACATACTGGATATCCATTAGATATTGCAAAACCACCAATGACTATCAGTTATGGGAAATCCAAAATAACTATATCCCATTTTGAATATTGGGCTGACATTTGGATATCTTTTGGCAGTCCTTTGGATGTTACTTTTCTATTCCTGGATGCCCCTGGATATGCTGAACGTCAGAAAGTGACATCCGTTAGATATTCTTTGAATGTCTATGTGCTATGTGGGCAGCAGTTCTCCCAACTGAATGAGCACATGAAACACAGCAGCAGCACTCCGGAGGAGCAGTAAGTTTCCATAGGGTCGAAGTCAATGACACTCCTGCCGAGCCTGGTTCACATCAGGGGTTCCCATCCTCCTGCGAAGAGGGGTCTGATGGCACATCCTGCAGCCGAGCCATTACAGCTCGGGTCCCCTGCTTTCCGCAGGTTATGCCAGCCTCTAGCCAGGCATGCAGCGGTTCTTTGAGCCAGCTGGCCGGAAGTCTTGGGCGGCATCTCGTGTGCCTCGTCTCTGGAGGCAAGACACACCAGACCCGCGAACAGGGCCTGTAACAAGCAGCTACTGAGCCCACACAACGAAAGTCACAGGCCGTGCTCAGATTAGTGTAATTTTCGTTTTATTTTTGTGACTTTCGTTTTGAATTTTGCAAGGCTTTAACCGGAACACCACGACAGTAATCTTTTCAGTGTGTAATCGTTGTTATTTTTGTCGAAAGCGACTTGGGTGGGTACCAGAGCAATATTAAATAATCAATTTAAAAATAAAACCCGACAGTTCTTAACATAAACCGTATATATTCATTAAAACATGTTGGAAGTACTTTTGAAATGTGGCAGAATCAAAATAAATTTAGTAAAAAATTAAACTGTTACTGAACACTTATTAAGTAATGCAGTACTCTATGTATGAATATTTCGGCAACTTTTACTTTACTAAATATTTATTTCGAGTGTGATACACGATTGCTTATTGCAATAACTCCAGTTGCATGCGTATTTAAAATTTTATGTCGACAAAACTAACATGGCAGTAATCTGGCATGCCTCATGCATAATGGACAGAAAGAATATACTATAAGAAGGGTAGTAGAAGTGCCGTGAACTACCTGTAGCTGTAAATGCCACGGTGGCAGTATTCGCAGGCAGTAGCGTGAGGTGTCGACATTTAGCTGCCTGAAAGTACTGGTTCATATTCTACATCATTCACGAAGGGCGAATTCCGTTATCTGTACAATGCGCAAAATACGCAAGGAAGTTGTTCCAATCCCTCGCTGCTGGCGCATCGGTGTACCTCATACGTCATTCTACTTCGATCAGCATACCGCGCATCAACTGCATGTGCTCTGGAGTATAAATAGTTCGTGCGCTGGTGCCAATTTGTCGTGAAATACTGAAAGTGCTACAAGTTAGTTTATAATGTCGAAGCATTGTAAACAGTGACGTTAATTAGTGTTCCGTATATCTAGAAGACGCATGTGTTTTTATAGTTCGCATTTGCAGTATATTTTAAATATGTACATTATTGACATTAACATTAAAAATTCACAAAGTAATGTTATGGCGTACCAAGTTTGTTTAGACGCTGTTCAATCTCCATCTTCATTTTCAACCAACATGGCGAAGTAAGCGGACGGTTGTACTGTTCCCTTGTGCAATAAAATATGTTTTTAGAAATTTAACTGCACAACACACGGCCTTAGATAAATGACCAGTGTGGTTAATGATAAATGACCAGGCGTTTGAATGGCGTTACCCTGCGATTACATGTGAATCTCTCCACTACTTTGTTCGCAGCAGTGGACTTGTGTTGCGGACAGAGAGCGGGAGGAAAATGAGTGCCAAGATACATTTGGCAGAAAGGCATTTGGTAGGACAGGCATCTGGCATAAAGAAACTTCTGCAGTAATTTGTGCTTGATAAGATTTTGGCGTTACGACGGGTAGCTAGTCCAACGTTCTATGAACTGAACTTAGCTGTTCTGGGTATAGTCGAACCAATATCGCAGGCAGCCGTCTTTACAAGAAAACATAATTTTCTTCTAACCTGATTACGCATGACTCAGATGATTTTTTTAAAGGATTTTATCATGGACTGTGAATACAGACCAAGCATGCCAATCACTTGCAAATGTATAACTAAAGATTTTGTGTCGTAGCATACTGTTCATTAGTTGTCATGCCCAACAAGCAACTAAGTAACGGAAACTTCAGTCTCCGTCCCGAACTCAATTCCAATGGCTTTAACGCTTTCAAAATGATACGTATACATCGTAGAGGTATAGTGCTATGATCATTTTCTTACTTTGTGTATCTATAACACCTGCCTACCCATAACAACCATTATTGTAAGCAAGAAACGTAAAATTAATATGACGAATTTATACTTATGCGCACATGTATAATAATTCATGCCAATGACAGATACTAAATCACCACTCGAGTCGAGCTCTGACCATCTCGTTGCTGTTGTCTGTATGAGTGCTGGACGGCAAATGGCATGTGGCGCGCTAGTGTGCTGCTTCGAAGCTTCGCCTGCTGCCCTTGTGACGCCGGCCAGCCGAGACGCCACCAGGGGGCGTTTCCGCTCCGGGATCGTCGGAAAATGTTCCAGAAGACAACGACTATTTTATATAAAAGGCTTGTGTTTTCCCTGTTCGGGGAGACAGGCCAGGGACTTAATTAGGGAAGGAACAGTTGTTCCTCTATCTGTTTTAAAAATTATGGGGGGGGGGGGGTTGCTCTGCATCTCATTATTCAAATTTCATTTTAATTATTTGTATAAATAAATAAATAAATATATATAGAAATGGCTTTGTGAGATTTTATTAAAACTTTTGGATATATTTTGTAATCCCGTACTGGGAATTTATATTTTTGTACTTCAGAAAAAGAAGAAAATATATTTTTGTAACTACATTTTCTTTTACTGTGCGAACCCAGACTACACTTTATGATACCCTTTGATGACACATACCTTGAAAATCGAACATCTCCCTGAGGAAACAGAGACGGAGTCCTATTTGCATGTGTCGGCAGAAACCGTCACAAAATCTTCCTGAAAATAGACGGTTAGTAGAATCAATTCTACAGCAGTGACTGACAGGTTTAATCACAGAAACGTTGGTGATTATACAAGTGTAATTTCTTACCACCTACAACTCCGGCCACCATGTTTCCTACTACTATGGTCTATTACATAGTCCTGATTTAATTTTAAGAAAATAAAGTATGTTGTCTGTTTGAATCCATGAAACATCCTTTGTGCTTATAAATTTACCTACGTGGTTTTTACTGGTATCTTGTTAAATTGTGTTGCAGCAATATGCTTTTGATAACCTGACATGTTTTCTAAAAGGATGTAGAGACAGAAGAAATACGAGTATTAATCTAGTGCCAGGATTCTTCAAAGATTTTAGCATGTTACTTTTCCTCTAGGACCAAATTTTATTTTATAGGCTAATTAAACCTACCAAAAAAAAAAAAAATATATATACGAAATGATTTGCAGTCAAGTTAATCATAAAACAGTTAGTGAGCCAACGATAGAGGCTTTGAAGTCTACCCTGCAGCTGCAAGTTATTAAATATCACAGGGTTTTTTTTTCTGTCTCTACTGATAATAACAGCCTTCATCCATCCTGTCCCTAGCTGTGTGCTGCAGAAGAGAGCCAACAGTGCATGCTTGTGAGTATGTGGCGTGCTGCTTGCAGGAGAGCTGCGATAGTAGCCCGCCGTCCCCGGAGCCGGCGGCGGTGGAGGCGGAGGCGCACCTGCACGCCAGCCACTTCATGGCGAACGGCGGTGGCAGTCCGTCCCCGGGTCGCACTTCCCCCGATCCCAGACACGGCCTGGAGGCAGCCAAGGCGGCCGCCCACCTCAACGGCACCAGTGAGTATCGCTCTCATCCATCTTCCCTTTATACTGCTACTGTTATCTTCATGCCTGTCAACACGGCTTTCTTCATATCTCACTGCTGGTTTCTTCATGTCTATAATTGCATATTTCGTTGTGTCTATCATTGCTAGTTTCTTTATATCTCTCATTGCAACTTTCTTCATGCGATTTTGTAGTGGTCACACTGCTCGCCTCCCACCAAGGCGAACCGAGGTCGATTCCCGGTGGGATCACCCGGATGTATGAGGGAAACAGGGTGGGCGTTGCCGTTGACCGGCGTGTTTTCTCGGGGAACTCCCATAAGCGCCGATCAAACCCTGCCAAGCCAGTCGCACAACCGCACCTCAATCACACACTTCGCTCATTCGCATAGAGCAAGTAATTGGTTGTTATACTCGAGCGTCAAAACGGTGACACAAAAATCAGTTGACATGGGAAGTTCCCAGCAAGCTTAAAGCTTTTCGAAGCACTGTTTAGTTTCTTATTTCATCTTATTGTGTGTACTACCACCATCAAGCAAGAAAATTAAACACAGCCAGGCACTCGATGACTTATCCACTCGTCCTTCAAATGACACACTTTAAAACTAAAATAAATCGATTTCTATTGAACACTACGGTTTAAATAATATATTACACATGAAAATTATGTTCATAATTCTGTGGCAACTTTGCAGAGTAAGCCAGTGCTAATATAAAACTCCATGCACTTGAGCAGCAGGGATTATTTTCGTAGGCTGGTTTCAGCAGTGATTTAATTAAATGTGAACCAGTAGTGTATATTCTGGCCGGTAGGCGTACCGAGAGACACACAACACACTAGTCAGCTGGTGGAAGGATCACACTCTCCCGCCAATACATAAACGCGCGAAACTTTCGCGGATAACAGGGCAGCTCTACAGAACAGGTGAGTATACAGAAGTGAAATGATATTACTGTCCCTCTGATGTGAGCGTACCTTCTCGCTGATTGGCTGCGTGAGGCTCTGGAACAGGTTGCTGCATGCTGCTGATGGTTCCCTATTGGCAGGACTGCCGGCTGGTAATATAGTTACCAGGCGCTGAATGGCGCACAGCGTTCCGACATGTTGCTGGCCAGTAACGCCATTTTGCTGGCAGCTGTGGCTGGAGTTCGCGACTGTTTCACTTCTGTTTCTTAAGTATACTGTGACAGATTGCCGGGATTACGATAAATTACTTCACGTTACACGTAACACAGGAGGCCGCGGTGGTGTAATGGTTAGACTACTTGCCTCCTACCTAGGCGAATCTGGTTCTATTTCTGACGGAGTCGCTTCCGGATTTTCGCACGTGGGAATCGTGCCGGACGATACCGCTGGTCGGCAGGTTTTTTCGGGGATCTCCCGTTTCCCCCGCCTTTGCATTCCGGCTCTTCTCCATACTCATCTCGCTTCATCCTCATCGGCTCTCAAGACCTCGATGTTAAGAGCCGCCCATATATCTTCACTCACTTCACGTAACACAGGACACGTTGTACTTACACGTACATGTTAAACTCGGTCATTCCGGATGCCATTTTTTGATGTAGCCTATCATGTTAACACTTAATCTTCTTGCACTGAGTAAAATTGTCCCGAAAAAGTTACTTTTCGAAGTGAATCCCTTAAAATTCAGGTTATACACATATATTTTGGTCATGACTTTTCTGTGGCCAGGAATGGACTGCGAAAAAGTAGCATTCGTTGTTTCTAGAAACTTTTAAAACAGCTAGGAGATAGGCATTACCTCCTGGATGAAATGCGTTGACTAGAGGCAGGCTTTCCATGTATGTATATGCGATTGAAACGTAACAGATAATCATACGTCTGCTTGAGAAAATCTAATTATATTATTCTAAATTATAGTAGCTACGCCTAATTAAACTTCCAAACTTGCCAGCAGTGTCCGTCTTATCTGCAAACATTAGTCACTTCATGCAAGTATCTTAATACTTCTGTGGAATATCATTAAGAAACTCCGGCAATGCATAATCCCCCTCAGTTTTTCCAAGTCTACAAAAAAAGTAACCCTACACACTCCTTGTATTTCAAGGTTTAAAGTTGTTCATCATTTTAGGATTATAGTGTATTGTCTCTCCACTGCACGATCACAGTAAGATATACTTGAGGCGATACATGTACTACGTTGAACACGTTAGTACACGACATGGAGAAGTTAAAATAAACTCATGAATAATAATTATCACACATCAGAGATATATGTTGCTTTGTTCCTGTTGTGATTGGACTACAAGATCTCCTGGTGTGTTCACGCATCACGTATCAAGCGTAAGCTAGTCATCGACAAGTTTCCTTCACGTGAACGCACTATCTGTGTTACGTGAAACNAAGCTAGTCATCGACAAGTTTCCTTCACGTGAACGCACTATCTGTGTTACGTGAAACGGATGTTTTAGATCTCATTGGAACACAAATATAAAAACATAGCCCGCTGACGGGGATTTATTATGTATAATTGTTCACAAAGTTCTTAAAATCTGTGATCTAGTGTTGCCCTATCTTGATTTTTTATTCCTAGTATTGACTTCTAAAATTTGTTAGACGTCAATTAACGCACGTTATAGGGCCAGCAATAGAAGTCCGCCCTACTGTTAGGCGGAGCGGGACGAGAAGCCTGCACGACATTCCAGTGTGATACGCACTTGATGCGTTCGCCAATGGCATAGAGTATATAAGTACACAGAGGTGAAATGGCGGGGAACGGCTCGGTTCCTTTGATGTGGCCGTGCCTATTCGCTGATTGGCTCCGTGAGGCTTTGGGAACGGCCTTGTGTCTGATTGATATCCCCTATTGGCAGGACTGCCGGCTGAGGAGTAGGTTTCCTAGGCGCTGATTGGCAGGAGGCGTTACAACATTTTGCTGGCTAGTGACGCTATTTTGCTAGCGTGTGCGGCTCAACTTCGTCGTATGAGTACTGTGTAATCTCTGTATTATTGTGTACCCTGTGCCATTGGTATTCTTGTTTCTGCGGTAAATAACTGGAGGTGGACGGGACGTGTGTCCTACCGCGTCCCATTGCAAGTCCTGTGACTTGGAGGCTAGCATGGCGTGTCGGCAAGTGCAGTGTCGGGTTGATACATCGATTTAAACAGCGAAATGACACACGGTAGCTCTGGTGCTCGGTGTCACGACAGCACCACCTCCAGGGACACGTGAGGACCGACGGTGGTATGCATATCTAAATGCGAACCAGGCTCTAGGAGGGAAATGGCGATGCATGCGGGACTAAGCTCAATCCAACATCAGTCCTACCTCCCTTCGAGCATGTTTGAGGATATATACGCGATTGCATCATTTGTTGTAAAACACACATCTACTGTGGGGAACGTAAACATTACATTATCAACCGTAGATGACTCAATCAAATTTTGCAACACTTATCTAGAGTTGTTAAAACACTGTTGAAATGTTTAACATGAAATACGAATTATCTATTTTCTTGCTTTTAGGTAGGTAGGTTGGTTGGACTTAAGGTTTTGTGAACAGCGAAGTCATTAGAGACGAAGCAAGTAGCCCAGAGAAACAGGAGCGGGGAAGGAATCCGCCATGCCTTGTATGAAGGAACCATCCCAGAATTTGCCGGGAGCGACTTCAAAAACATAAATCAGTATAGTCAGATCGGGAATCGAAACTGGGTCTTCCCGAATGGAACTTCAGTGTGCTACCACTGCGCCACCTCGCTCGGTCCTGCTTTTTGGTATGCCACTAAAAAAAATAGTAGTTTATGGCAACGTAAACAACCAATGCAAACAAACTCACACTTGGCGCTAATAGTAAATGAGAGTCGTTACAAAACGCCACGATAATGAAATACTAGATTTCCGCTGTCATGAAGTGAACAAGTAAGTGGTTCGAAAAAAATACAATATCTGACTGCATTGCATAAAACTGCTAAACTGTCCCACATCAGCTTACATAAATCTTGGTTTCACAACACAGCATAGGAAACAACAATCATAGGCCACTCAAACTGCCTCCTCGATACACGTGTGTCAAAATGGCCCCCACAACTTTCGAAATGTACAGTGCCGGAAACTACAGTTTGTATGTGCGGTGCCTAAATTGTTGTCAAGCTGGTCGTTAGCTTTAAAAACTCACTCGAATAACATCTCAGTTTCATTAGCGCAAATGTTGTAACTTGTCCACAACTGAACACGAATTGGCCATTTATAGTGTAAATTTTCTATAGTCTGTTCGCGGTTTATTGAGCAGTTTTGTATGTCCTGCTGAGGATCTATTTTCTCATTTTGTATAATTCCTGCATCTGTAAAATTGGCATAGCCGTAAACCTAACGACTTTATTGCTGCGCCAGCCTAGTGAAAACGTGAAATAAATGTTAGGAATCCAAATGTGTTTACTAACATGCCAGTTCGCACTGTAATGCGTAGAGAGCAGAAAAAAAATAACCAGCTTGGTTTGTCATAAATGTAAACATTATACTCGCAATGGAACGTCAAGACTTAATTCGCTGGCAACTTAATCGTGAGCCCGCATGCCAGTGTGTAGTAGTGAGCAGTGAATTTTTTCAAGGGTTGATTTCGAAAGTGCTCACTTTACCGTGAACAGTCTGTAGTGAATTTGAAAAGCGCGGTGATCAGCTTGGCGGACGTCCTCACAGAGTGCGACGCGGTGCGGTGAGACTACGTCCAGCGGGAGGAGGAGGACCCAGGACCCAGCAGGAAATGCGGCTGTGACCTTGACGGAGTGCCGGTGTTGTGTCAGCTGGGCGAGCGAAGGGGTGGATGGCGGGGTGTAAGGCGCCACGGTTAGCGGTTGTCCTCCGGGAGGGGGCGTGTGACCCTGAGGCAACAGCTGGCACTGTCCAACCAGCATCGAGCCTCAACCTCCGGGCCACATGCCATTTCCGTCTCCTTCAGTTGCTGTCCTCCCGTGCCTCGGCGCTTACGCGTTGGGAGTGTCACGCTCCTGTGTTGGGCAGCACGCCTTATCGTCCGTGTCCCGGCAAGTGCTCTCACGTCATGCAAGACACTTCGACTTCATTTCTCTCTGCAGCTACCCCCGCGTGTTCCTGGTGTTCTGGTGAATAGATCTGCACTGAGGAATACCGCAAGGAGGAACTCGACAATTTTGTGACGTCATGCAGTGACACGGGCAGAATGTAAACTTTCTGAGATCGTGCTGTGAGCAGTTGTACTTTGTATTTACTGTCGTAATTGCGTCACGAGGGTTTTCTTAACACTCACTGGAGGACCCCGGGGTAGTTATAAAAACTCCTTTCAACTGATTGAGCGAATTAAGCGCAACGTAATTCGCAAAGGGTAACCTCACCAGTAACAGTAGTCAGTGAGGTAAAATATAATAAAACGTAAAATTCTAGCCTTACACTCAAATGTACTCGGGTCTCATGTGGCAGACCTTTTGCTTTTTGGTAACGTGTTTGTATTAATATTAGATAAAGGAAGCCGGTTTTGACCACTATTCTTAGTCACTACATTCCTGACAGCGTTAAAGACCACGTGACAGTTAGTGCGAGGAAACCTAGCGACATATTTCCTATTTGTTTAACACCTGCTGGTGCT
This sequence comes from Clitarchus hookeri, assembly GCA_002778355.1. Classification (NCBI taxonomy): domain Eukaryota; kingdom Metazoa; phylum Arthropoda; class Insecta; order Phasmatodea; family Phasmatidae; genus Clitarchus; species Clitarchus hookeri. The sequence goes on along the minus strand of NQII01000179.1, from coordinate 137,151 downwards.
TGGTATCGTATAGTTGAATTGTAAACATGAGAAATTACGAATTCGGACTCTGTAAAATGGACTTCACACCGCTATGATCAACGGTGGAGAAGTTGAAGAAAGTACTGAGGGGAAATATTTCCATGCAAGGATTCAAGGGAAAGTCGCGGCAAATATCGATGGAGAAGAATTTCATTCGACGATTCAGGGTGAAGTTGAAGAAATTACAGAGCGTGAAGAATTTCAGACGAGGATAACGAATGAAGTCGAAGCAAGTGTTGAGGAGGGAATATTCCAAGATAAAGATTTAGAAACTAGTGAAGATCAAACCACTTACTGGGTTCCTGGCGAAGAGAAAACTGCTTACGTGATTCTCGGCGAAGAGGGAAATAAATATACGGCGCTTGGAGGATCTTATTCNCTGGCGAAGAGAAAACTGCTTACGTGATTCTCGGCGAAGAGGGAAATAAATATACGGCGCTTGGAGGATCTTATTCTGCTGTTAATATCGAGAAAACGGTTATTCACAGCACGCAAACGGCTCTCCAGAACATAAATACGACTGTTCAGAGANCTGGCGAAGAGAAAACTGCTTACGTGATTCTCGGCGAAGAGGGAAATAAATATACGGCGCTTGGAGGATCTTATTCCGCTGTTAATATCGAGAAAACGGTTATTCACAGCACGCAAACGGCTCTCCAGAACATAAATACGTCTGTTCAGAGANCGCTGTTAATATCGAGAAAACGGTTATTCACAGCACGCAAACGGCTCTCCAGAACATAAATACGTCTGTTCAGAGAATGGGTACTGTTCTCCGAAAAACTTATGCAGCTATTCAAAGCGCTGATATTGCTCTCCAGAGTACGAGTATGTGCCAAGATGGCCAAGAAGAAAACCGTGTTCCAGGTGAGTGTTTAGTGATTATAGTGTTATTTTGTAAAAATTGTGGCATTATATAAGTTAAAGTCGAGGTTGGTTGTCGTAAAAATACAAAATGAAAAGAATCTCATGTCTCGGTTGTGATTGCAGACACAATTTCGCCATTACCGTTAGATATCGCCNGTGATTATAGTGTTATTTTGTAAAAATTGTGGCATTATATAAGTTAAAGTCGAGGTTGGTTGTCGTAAAAATACAAAATGAAAAGAATCTCATGTCTCGGTTGTGATTGCAGACACAATTTCGCCATTACCGTTAGATATCGCCCAGTAACGGACTATTTCCACCAATGTATTTTTTTTCTGTTGTTATGTTTTTGAAATATTTATTTTGATGTGTTTCACATTTGGTACGGAAAATGAAAAAGTAAACACTCTCTCCGATACGGATTCTGGCTCTGCACGTCAGTAGGCTTACACGCCCGAGTAAATATCGATTCTCATAAAATAGTGTCCATTCGAGTAAATTCTGAGATTGAGGTTACGTATATCTGAACTTTTAAAACCACATTGTTCCCAAAGTTAATTTACTCATAAATTGTATCTTCATTTCATCCAGGGATACCGTAGAGTCAGATATTTTCCTACATCTTCTCTCAGTTTCGTATCCTAACTTAAGAGTACAGCCTATACTTTACACACTAACCTAGAAAAGAAGACGAATACGTATTTTTACAAAATAAACGAATTTATAATTAAATGTGGATATGTGTTGTACATTAAAAATTACCTATACTGACATAGATTATTACGTGAATTATTTTTATGGATAAAAGTAACGTGAACACACCAAATCGCTGAACGAGTAATATTTTTCTCTAGTGTAAGAGTCCACAGCTTTGCGGCGTTGCTCTTCCTTCCTGTACTCTCAGATTTTCTGGTAATTCAGTAATTCCGGTAATTAGGTTATGATTGCGATACTGCTGACGAGCACACATTGGCAGACATTTCCGCGAGCTACAAAGTGTTGCGCGTCATATAGCTACAAGCTTGCACATATGCTAACTGAACAATGGCTACGTAATAAGAATTTCGGCTTCACGGTTGACATGTTGAAATCTAAATTGTACGAACTCTAGTCTGTGCTGTGAGAATGGAAGTAAATTCCATGGAGATATTATGGATGCTTAAACTTAAATGAAATAATAGTACAATGCAGTTCTGATAATAAAAGCAGAGATGACAGTAGTGTATCCTCGTCGGCACAAGTGGTTGGCTTTGAAAATCCNGCACAAGTGGTTGACTTTGAAAATCTCAAGGTGCAAGAGCAGTAAGTTGTCACCAGGCCAATGTTGTTTATTTTTCTTTCCATAATGTGACAAGCTTCTAGACCACTCTCACCCCTCGCGCTCTGCCTGATGGTTTTCAGGAATCGTCAGTTAGTCTTCTCATTCCCTCTGACTCTGTTCAAGCTTGAAGATATCCGGCGTACATTATTGTACCAGTGTAGTCCTGTACGAGGCTTGAGTGATTTACAACACTGTGGCCGTGTCCCAGTTGGCACTTTTTGTTAACAAAATAGCCACGTGACGCGTTTTGTCTACTAAATCTATGACGTATTTTTGTAATTTTGTATTTTGTACAAATACAAATCACCAAATAGCCGCCGTGTTAGCTTTGCTTGTTTGAAATGTTTAATACACATATAGGCGAGGTTATTGGAATAAACAAATGTGTATTGTAGTCACTATATTTATTTCATAAAGCAAGTTGTTAAGTAACAATTTGACATATTTGTTTTGCTTTGTAGTTTTAAATTTGATCCACTAGTCTAACAACTTTTGGGAATAATTACTGTTTATTTTAAGATTTCGTAGACTTGTAATTTTGGAATCATGTTAACACCAAAATAATAGCAGCATGACATGCTACACAGTTGAATGTCGTGGTGTTTCAACTCAACCTTACATAATGATAAATACAAGTTACAAAAAAGGAAACTCGAAACGAATTAGAACACGGCCTGTATTTAGTATGGGAGTTAGGGAGACAGTGCGGCGCCAGTAACACCAGACATGCGGGGATTAAAGGTGTGAACTCTTTAAAAATATTCTCTCTCTCTCGGTAACTGTTGTTGGTACTGTAGGGTGTAAGTAAATAACAACACTCCGTAAGATCTTTCGGTTGATTTGCACCTTCAAGTTTGACTGTAATAGAATTCCCTTAAATTAATATGCGAATTATAACTGAAGCACCCGTTCAGAACCTTCGTCGAGACTCTGGGGTTAATACACCCGCAAACTTGCAACTTCCACGGGCAGATGTTTTGTGAAATGTGCGGCAGCCAAACCGGCGAATTTGTTGCCGGCTGTGCGAGTGTACACGCTCTCCCAAGTCAGTTGCAACTGTTCTTTTTTACTAACTGGCGTACTACGGGGAGATCCTTAGGCTCCTTTCACAAGGAGTGGACGCGGCCCGCGCGCGCCTGTAGGCGCGGACACACCAGCGTTTTCCACTCATTATGTTAAAGCAATTTCACACGAAAAAAAAAATATCTATTGAACTAAAAAATTACTTCGTTTGCCTTTCAATAAATTGCATCCAATAAGCTAGTCTCCACATAAAAATTTATCGTAAAATGTTTAGTAAAACCAGTTAAATAAATACCAAAAGAAAATTTTTATAAGNCCAGTAACGGACTATTTCCACCAATGTATTTTTTTTCTGTTGTTATGTTTTTGAAATATTTATTTTGATGTGTTTCCCATTTGGTACGGAAAATGAAAAAGTAAACGCTCTCTCCTATACGGATTCTGGCTCTGCACGTCAGTAGGCTTACACGCCCGAGTAAATATCGATTCTCATAAAATAGTGTCCATTCGAGTAAATTCTGAGATTGAGGTTACGTATATCTGAACTTTTAAAACCACATTGTTCCCAAAGTTAATTTACTCATAAATTGTATCTTCATTTCATCCAGGGATACCGTAGTCAGATATTTTCCTACATCTTCTCTCAGTTTCGTATCCTAACTTAAGAGTACAGCCTATACTTTACACACTAACCTAGAAAAGTAGACGAATACGTATTTTTACAAAATAAACGAATATATAATTAAATGTGGATATGTGTTGTACATAAAAAATTACATATACTGACACAGATTATTACGTGAATTATTTTTATGGATAAAAGTAACGTGAACACACCAAATCGCTGAACGAGTGATATTTTTCTGTAGTGTAAGAGTCGACAGCTTTGCGGCGTTGCTCTTCCTTCCTGTACTCTCAGATTTTCTGGTAATTCAGTAATTCCGGTAATTAGGTTATGATTGCGATACTGCTGACGAGCACACATTGGCAGACATTTCCGCGAGCTACAGAGTGTTGCGCGTCATATATCTACAAGCTTGCACATATGCTAACTGAACAATGGCTACGTAATAAGAATTTCGGCTTCACGGTTGACGTGTTGAAATATAAATTGTACGAACTCTAGTCTGTGCTGTGAGAATGGCAGTAAATTTCATGGAGATATTATGGATGCTTAAACTTAAATGAAATAATAGTACAATGCAGTTCTGATAATAAAAGCAGAGATGATAGTAGTGTATCCTCGTCGGCACAAGTGGTTGACTTTGAAAATCTCAAGGTGCAAGAGCAGTAAGTTGTCACCAGGCCAATGTTGTTTATTTTTCTTTCCATAATGTGACAAGCTTCTAGACCACTCTCACCCCTCGCGCTCTGCCTGATGGTTTTCAGGAATCGTCAGTTAGTCTTCTCATTCCCTCTGACTCTGTTCAAGCTTGAAGATATCCGGCGTACATTATAGTACCAGTGTAGTCCTGTACGAGGCTTGAGTGATTTACAACACTGTGGCCGTGTCCCAGTTGGCACTTTTTGTTAACAAAATAGCCACGTGACGCGTTTTGTCTACTAAATCTATGACGTATTTTTGTAATTTTGTATTTTGTAATTTGTCAGCTTCGAAGTTGACAAATTACAAAATACAAATCACCAAATAGCCGCCGTGTTAGCTTTGCTTGTTTGAAATGTTTAATACACATATAGGCAAGGTTATTGGAATAAACAAATGTGTATTGTAGTCACTATATTTATTTCATAAAGCAAGTTGTTAAGTAACAATTTGACATATTTGTTTTGCTTTGTAGTTTTAAATTTGAAACAGCAGTCTAACAACTTTTGGGAATAATTACTGTTTATTTTAAGATTTCGTAGACTTGTAATTTTGGAATCATGTTAACACCAAAATAATAGCAGCATGACATGCTACACAGTTGAATGTCGTGGTGTTTCAACTAAACCTTACATAATGATAAATACAAGTTACAAAAAAGGAAACTCGAAACGAATTAGAACACGGCCTGTATTTAGTATGGGAGTTAGGGAGACAGTGCGGCGCCAGTAACACCAGACATGCGGGGATTAAAGGTGTGTACTCTTTAAAAATATTGTCTCTCTCTCGGTAACTGTTGTTGGTACTGTAGGGTGTAAGTAAATAACAACACTCCGTAAGATCTTTCGGTTGATTTGCACCTTCAAGTTTGACTGTAATAGAATTCCCTTAAATTAATATGCGAATTATAACTGAAGCACCCGTTCAGAACCTTCGTCGAGACTCTGGGGTTAATACACCCGCAAACTTGCAACTTCCACGGGCAGATGTTTTGTGAAATGTGCGGCAGCCAAACCGGCGAATTTGTTGCCGGCTGTGCGAGTGTACACGCTCTCCCAAGTCAGTTGCAACTGTTCTTTTTTACTAACTGGCGTACTGCGGGGAGATCCTTAGGCTCCTTTCACAAGGAGTGGACGCGGCCCGCGCGCGCCTGTAGGCGCGGACACACCAGCGTTTTCCACTCATTATGTTAAAGCCATTTCACACGGAAAAAAAAAAATATATTGAACTAAAAAATTACTTCGTTTGCCTTTCAATAAATTGCATCCAATAAGCTGTCTCCACATAAAAATTTATCGTAAAATGTTTAGTAAAACCAGTTAAATAAATACCAAAAGAAAATTTTTATAAGTATCTGCGACTCATGCACTACACAAAAAAAATTGGATAAACCTCAATAAATTTTGTTAACATTATTGCAGATATATTTTTTTAATATGCGTCCCTATTTGTTACAACTTTAAATATGGACAGAATTATATTATTATGAGTTTACTTTCATTAATATTGCCGGAAAAGCTGTGACCAGCGATTAAAATTTTGGGTTCACGAAAATTATTGAACATGTTCAAAACGAAAATCTTGAAAGAAAACGAAACATTCGAGAAATTGAAGAGAGCATGGCTGCGATTATGACGTTCGTGTGATGTCCTATAGCATTCAATGAATTTAATGCAATAAACATTTAAGGTAATTTGAAGAACAATTTGATGGTGTGAAAGGGCTTTGACTCGAAGCGAGCGCAGGTGCGGGCCGGGACAGCGTCTGGGTGCGCCTTCCCATGTCAAAACTTTATGGCTCGTCCGCACACGCACATACAGTCTACTCGCAGTTTCTACACACCTTTTGGATCGGACCTTTTACAAATCACCCCATGTATGATGCGTTTGGTTGTTTTATAAATATGTCGTGCACCACAAGTTTTTTTAACATGTGTTGACATAAAAGTACCGTTTTTTTTGGTTAAATTATAATTTTATTACTATCTTGTTTATAAATTATAATATTTTATTTATAACTAATATAAATTAAAACAGTGATAAAATGGTAACAAATAGTTCTTATCCAAAATATTATTGCACTAAGTGCGTTCAAATGAGGTGCGCTGTCCCTTTGGTGTGATTTTCTAGAACCTGTTAAGAGGATTCATTACATACTAAACATTTCAACTTCTGTCAGTTGGAGGTCTGCGGACAGCTAGAGAAAATAACTCGGGAGAATAAAGGTAGGGAGGCAACAGAACAGAGAAGGATGAGTTGTCCTCGACAGTTGGTCTGAATTCCCCCCCCCCCTC
>NQII01000179.1:60084-130266 GCA_002778355.1 Clitarchus hookeri | reverse complement strand
TCCCCCAAATTGTGGTGGTGGAAGGGGGAGTGGGTTGTCATTGGCTGCTTCCTTGCGGACCATGACTGTGCGGACGAGAGTTCCGAGAAGCCTATCCGTCATGAACTAGTGTGTTGTGCACGGACCTATGTTACTATTTTCGGTGGGTTGGAGCTGACGGTAATGATGCCAATGATTTTTACTTAGTCGGTCATCTGCAACCACCCAATGGTTTCACGAAGCTATAATAAAGATTCCAGGTTTCATGTCTGAATCACTGGATGCCACATAGGTGCTAATTAGTTCGATCAAGTTGAACAGCGCGATTGAAAACGGACACACACATTAACACAAAAAAGCGTGAACACTGCTTTGCCGAAGTTGACGTTCAAAATCATTTAATTTAACGTCTTGAATAATAACTGCAATTGTAAGTGCACTACATATGAAACACGTACAATATACGCCCGCTTCCACATAGTTACAGCGCTGCAGCCATAAACAGTCTGCTGATTGGTGATCATTCATACAAGCGCCGCTGCCAGTTGATCCAACTGGAGCGAAGTGCATTTGATACAATGTTCAAATCAGCCCACCCCCGCCACAAATTCCGTTAACCTCTTTTTAACGAAAGCGGCGCCGCCGGAGCACTGGTTGTTGCTCTTATTCAGACATGCCACGTCTAGTAGAGATAGTGTCGCAAACTTCGACAGTTCGTGGTGGATCACTACGCTTTCGGAAACTGTGGCGTCATTCATATGATGCAACAGAAAGTCATAAGGTGGAATCTAATTGCCTATATCTCCCCAAAAATTTCCGTCAGAATGGTGCGTACGGGTACTCTTGTCTTGCTGTAATAAATTTCACGTGTAAGAGGAAATTCTTGTGTGATGTTACACAACAAAATCATTTTGCGTACTTTCTGAGCATCAGTCACCTCACCAGGAGCAGTCACATCATTTCATTTTAAAAAAATCGCGTGATTCCATTTAATCTAGGCCGGTAAAAATAGTTAGTGGAGGATTAGCTTACAACAAAATGCAATTCGAAGGAAATTAGAAATTAAATATCGATGTGTAATAGGATGTAAAACTCTTCATGGTGTAGGGTTTTTGAAACACTGGTATGGCTGCTTATGAACTTTCACTATCGTATTTTATGAATTATATAAACCTGAAGTATACTAAGTATATATATATTTGAACAAATAACTTCAGCAGTATGATGCATGGCTGCCTTTAGGAGTTTCAATGTAGTGTTCTATATATTCAAGAAAATCATAATACATATGAAAATAATTTAATTAATTTAATTTAATTTAATTTAATTTTGGCCTCAATGTGCGGTTAAGGCATGTTTGCCTTGTTTTATACTTGACCCATTACACATAAGTATGACTAATACCATACTTTAATATAGTAATAAAATAATAGAATAATTATGGCCGTACTTCTAATTCATTTCTGACACAAGAAACTGTACTAATTACATTTATCAAATATCAAGTTAGCAGTATTTTTTTCGCCAAGTAAACATTCAATGACTGAAATTAATACATTAAACTAATCTTCATAATAATAATAGTTACAGATTCACATGTTGTATACATAAAAGCTTACCCAAGCACATCAGCTGCAGATTTTTTTAGATGAGCTTATAGTTTATAAAGCACTTTAGAGAACATTATAATAATTCCCTGTCGGTTACTATTTACAGTCTAACAAGCATTTACTGCTTTACGTCTAGTAAAAATGGCACTAACTTAGAAAGAATACTTGTACATGTTAAATTGTGAAATACATGGCATCTCAAATTCGTTTATTTTTGTTTTCTACATATTAGAATAATGACGTGATAGTAAGATATAAGTTGTAGCAATTTCACAATGTCACCCTGACCAACGTATCCATACGTCAGGCTTATCGTTTTCATACTTGTTGATAATTATAGTTATGGATCCGTGAATTTTATGGATCTATTTAATGATAATAAACAAACGCCGGCCCCTACAGTGCAAACAGGGCTGTGGAGTCAAGTCTTCTGCTCGATTAATTCACAAAATTTACGGACTTCACAGTGAAATATTTGGGCAGCGCTCAACAGCTAAAGTTTTTAGAAGTCGTTCTTTTTTGTAGAGTGTTTGGAAAACTTGATGTTCGGGATTCCACAAATAAAATACCGAGTAAATAATTAAAACGTTTTATACAGATTCTAAGTGAACTGATTCTTTTTTTATGGCGTGCATGTGTTCCGACATCATTTCTGGCCCAAGACATCTTGCAGTTTTCCCAATAACTTTAGTTTTCCAATGTAAACTCTGTCAGGGATGTAAAAAAACACTAAAGTAATTTAAAGAAAATGTGAACTGATAGATGACATAATAGTGCGAGGTATTATGTTACTACCCTCTGAGTTCAGTATAGTTCACTGCTGTTTGCTCTGCTTTCGTCATCTTTACCACAGGTCACGGACTTAGTACGTTACTCGTTTTAGACAAAAAAAACTCTACGGATTTGCGTAATGCTTTATTATGAAGATTCCTTTAACGCTTTACAAAAACTNAAATTTCACGTGTAAGAGGAAATTCTTGTGTGATGTTACACAACAAAATCATTTTGCGTACTTTCTGAGCATCAGTCACCTCACCAGGAGCATTGCCACAATTTCATTTTAAAAAATCGCGTGATTCCATTTCCTCTAGGTCGGTAAAAATAGTTAGTGGAGAATTAGCTTACAACAAAATGCAATTCGAAGGAAATTTGAAATTTAAATATCGATGTGTAATAGGATGTAAAACTCTGCATGGTGTAGGGTTTTTGAAACACAGGTATGGCTGCTTATGAACCTTCATTCTCGTATTTTATGAATGATATAAACCTGAAGTATATATACTAAGTACATATATTTGAACAAATAACTTCAGCAATATGATGCATGGCTGCCTTTAAGAGTTTCAATGTAGTGTTCTATATATTCAAGAAAATCATAATACATATGAAAATAATTTAATTAATTTAATTAAATTTAATTTTGACCTCAATGTGCGGTTAAGGCATGTTTGCCTTGTTTTATACTTGACCCATTACACATAAGTATGACTAATACCATANTCAATGTGCGGTTAAGGCATGTTTGCCTTGTTTTATACTTGACCCATTACACATAAGTATGACTAATACCATACTTGAATATAGTAATAAAATAATAGAATAATTATGGCCGTACTTCTAATTCATTTGTGACACAAGAAACTGTACTAATTACATTTATCAAATATAAAGTTAGCAGTATTTTTTTCGCCAAGTAAACATTCAATGACTGAAATTAATACATTAAACTAATCTTCATAATAATAATAGTTACAGATTCACATGTTGTATACAGAAAAGCTTACCCAAGCACATCAGCTGCAGATTTTTTTTAGATGAGCTTATAGTTTATAAAGCACTTTAGAGAACATTATAATAATTCCCTGTCGGTTACTATTTACAGTCTAACAAGCATTTACTGCCTTACGTCTAGTAAAAATGGCAGTTATTTAGGAAAAATACTTATACATGTTAACTTCCAAAATAAATGGCAACTCAAATTCGTTTATTTTTGTTTTCTACATATTAGAATAATGACGTGATAGTAAGTCATAAGTTGTAGCAATTTCACAATGTCACCCTGACCAACGTATCCATACGTCAGGCTTATCGTTTTCGTACTTGTTGATAATTATAGTTATGGATCCGTGAATTTTATGGATCTATTTAATGATAATAAACAAACGCCGGCCCCTACAGTGTAAACAGGGCTGTGGAGTCAAGTCGTCTGCTCGATTAATTCACAAAATTTACGGACTTCACAGTGAAATATTTGGGCAGCGCTCAACAGCTAAGGTTTTTAGAAGTCGTTCTTTTTTGTAGAGTGTTTGGAAAACGTGATGTTCGGGATTTCACAAATAAAATACCGAGGAAATAATTAAAACGTTTTATATAGATTCTAAGTGAACTGATTCTTTTTTTATGGCGTGCATGTGTTCCGACATCATTTCTGGCCCAAGACATCTTGCAGTTTTCCCAATAACTTTAGTTTTCCAATGTAAACTCTGTCGGGGATGTAAAAAAACACTAAAGTAATTTAAAGAAAATGTGAACTGATAGATGACATAATAGTGCGAGGTATTATGTTACTACCCTCTGAGTTCAGTATAGTTCACTGCTGTTTGCTCTGCTTTCGTCATCTTTACCACAGGTCACGGACTTAGTACGTTACTTGTTTTAGACAAAAAAAACTCTACGGATTTGCGTAATGCTTTATTATGAAGATTCCTTTAACGCTTTACAAAAACTNCGTTTTAGACAAAAAAAACTCTACGGATTTGCGTAATGCTTTATTATGAAGATTCCTTTAACGCTTTACAAAAACTTTGTAGATAATTGTTCAGCCGTTTATATTTTATAAACTGATTTCGTAAAATGAACCTCACCCAACTGTTTAAAAAAGTTTTGGCTTGGTTTACCTTTTGGGCGGGACACGTCAGCAAAGCGCATGAATAAATAAAATTAGGAATTTTATTTCAGAACGCACCTGGCGCAATATCTCTATCCATTCTTCAGCGACTAGTTGNGAATAAATAAAATTAGGAATTTTATTTCAGAACGCACCTGGCGCAATATCTCTATCCATTCTTCAGCGACTAGTTGCATCCCGCGGCTTCGCCCTCCTTACATTTTAACGTTATCTTCGTTAGACTGAAAGTAAAATAAGATTTTTAACTTGNTATCCCGCGGCTTCGCCCTCCTTACATTTTAACGTTATCTTCGTTAGACTGAAAGTAAAATAAGATTTTTAACTTGGCTTTATCAGTTAAGAATTCTAGGTGTATACCGCCACTTCGCCCGCAAGATTTAATTTTGGGTTCTTTTAACAAAAAGGTAAATCAAGGTTTTATCCTGTATGTACCCGCTACGAATTCGAGTTCATGTGTTACAAAATTAAAGTATATACTGAATATGTTCGCCACACCGATGAACGCATGTATTGTGAATTTGAAACTGAATATGCGTGTGTGTTTGTTTGTGTGTGTGTTTGTTTGTGTGGGTGTGTGTAGGGGAAAGTTCTTCCCCAACTTGAAGCGCGCTATAAAATTTTTTTTTCTAAATGAAAGTAGTGTTTTGCGTATAGAAAATATATATGAATGTTGCTTACTGCTTCGGCCTAAAAGAAACTGAATATGTTATTGAGGCAATATTAGAACATTCCCGTGACAACATCCGGTCGTGGTAAGTATTAGTATGTAATTTCTATACGGATTGCGAATTCAAGTTTAGGTTCATTGGGGATACATTTTTTGTAATTGTAATTTTGTGCATGAGACATGGAAAAATGAACTTGTACCCGCGACCACATTTGTGTGAAAAATGAGCATGTTAATATATATGTATATATTAAAACATGATTATGTAGATATGTATATTGTTGAACTGCTCTACTGAACTGCTATCCACATCCTTCAAGAGACTCCTCGCATTGTTCAAATTAATGATTTGGGACATCGTTGACTAAGGACAAAATTACGATGTCTCGTAATACTGGGATCAAGTTTTTCTTCCTACCCCGTGCAAACAATGTTTTGCATCGTGAGTGGTTCCCAATAATGTGTCGTGAAGCATTCAAAGCAACTGTTCTGAACTTATGCAGCTGTTCGTAATCTGTATGGCTTTTCGAATAATGCACTAAGGACACAAGTGCAGTTCGCATCCTCAAAATGTTAGCTCCTAGAATTTTCCGCAAATGTATGTGTCGGAGTTTGCTATGGGTTGCAATTTCTTTTACCGTGTTCCCATAATAACGCAACACATTGATTTATGCATTAAATTTTTTCACACTGATGTTAGGATATGGTCGTAATTTTAACAGTGTGCTGTTTCATTGCAGTCGCCATCTGCGATAAGCTTTCCAAAAATTGAACAGTGAGTAGGCCCCTTTTCGAAAACAGGTTGGGTTCAGAAGCAGTACAGGGTGATTATTCTAAGTTATTCGTAAATTTTTCGTATTCGTTAAGTTTCGAAAGCTCTCGAAACGAATAAAATCTTCGAGAAAGGCAATTTCGTATTCTAAGTCATTTCGTTTCAGCCCCCCGAGCCTTCGGCAATGTTTGGGTTTTCGTTAGCGAATGCAAGATGGCAACACTACTCACGTGAACTTTGACTGAATTATGGGAGTTTGTTTATAAATTATGAATATTTCAGCTTGAAAATATTAATAAACCAAAAGCAGTAAAGCCCTTAAAATATTTTGTTTTCGTTTGGTGGGCTTTAAATGTTAATATTATACAAATTATTGATTCTAAGTAAAAGGTATATTTCGCTCAAGTGTGTCCAATTTGCTGCCTACATCGAACTTTTTTCTAACTCGGCTGGACGTAGACCTATTATTTTTTATAACACATAAATATGCTATAATTCCGTACGCACTGTGTTAAAATGGACTCGCATATACGAAGAGAGGGCAGACAGAAGTTAAGTTGTCACACGCACAAAGATTTTTCCTCCGTGACCATTTTGCTCTTTGGTTGCAAGCTATTTGGGAACACACTGTTCCGTTTGTTATTTTTAATACCAAGATTATAGAATAAGCTATGGAAAACAAACTAGACGCTGTCGTGTTTCTAGTATGTTTATGGTATGAATTTTCACACAATTATTTTCAAGAAAATGTCATTTGTAATATACTCCGAAGAATTATTTACAGTTTAGCGCTACCTATCGATTTATTTACAAACTTCATTTTTAAAAAATTAATTTTGAAATCAATTTTATATTCTTGTGTGTTATTATAAACAACTGCAATGAAATAATAAATACCAAAACAATAGCCAACCTACACTGCTGCTTACNTTCTTGTGTGTTATTATAAACAACTGCAATGAAATAATAAATACCAAAACAATAGCCAACCTACACTGCTGCTTACATGCTTCACAAATTAAAACAGAAAAGTTAATAAATTAGTGCCGTTAAAATATTTTTTTCTGAAATATGTTAGGTTTTTGTAATGGATAAATGTACGTTATTTCACGATTCTCTTCTTCCGCAGTCACAGTTAACAACCTATACCACACACCCGCCAAGCCCGAAGGGTCTCGTTATCGTTCCGAGTTTGATATCGAACATAGTGACCTCAAGCGAACACTAGAATGCGCTTAGCATATCTCCTTTAGTTAGGAAACGAAAATTATTTTGATAAAGAATATTTTTGTTGAAAGGAAACGAAACGAATAACTTAGAATAACCCCCCTGATATCGCTTGACGTACTTCGATAAAGCACAAGGAAATTATTATTACTTAACTGATAAATTAAGTAAATCGTAACAACTTGTGATATTCGAATAATTAGTATTTTGTATTTTTTAGAAAATAAAAAAATTTCATTACGCTTTTTTAAAATGATAATGTGAAATCTAGTACATCAACAAGTGTATAAATATGTGAACGACAACAAATTGTTTGGCAGTTAGCAATCTGGCTTCCGTTCAGGACGTAATATCTGCACTGCTCTTATAGATCTCGCAGGCTCTATCAGAATGGCCATAGACAGAAGTCAGGTGACTTTACTGGTTTTATTGTGCTAGCCGGTGAGATTATTACTCTTTTGAAAGAGGTGAAAACAAACACTAGGCGTTGTTTTCAATTAGAGATTCTCGTGGTCGGGTCACATAAACACTGTTTGTAGGAGGTCATACGCCGTACTACGTACCGTTTATAGGCTTAAGAATTTTCTATCACTTAAAGAAGCCAAATTAACATTGGTACAGTCGCCGATATTCCCTATTTTTTTTATTATTGCGACATGGTTTATGGAGACATCACGCAAAATTTGACAGTTAAACTTCAACGCATACAAAATTCTTGTGTTCTATTTTTTTCCAACCTGAAATCACGTGATCACTTGTCTCCTTACTTTGATAAACTTAATTGGTTACGTCTGGACGAATTACGTCAGCTCCACGCTCTCACACTAGCGTACAAAATACTATCCTCGAATATTACAACGCCACAATATTTACGTACTCTGCTGAAAACCTTGTGGGATGACCACACGCGTTTTAAAAATACATCTCGCTTAAATATTCCAGCTCACAAAACCCAGTTATATGCAAATTTTTCACCGTCTCTGTTGCACGAGCGTTGAATAATTTACCCGTAGAGGTAAGGAATTCTGCCAAGTGCATTAAGAATATGCGCCGATGATTCCACACACACGCATGCACACGTATTATTATTCCGTATTATTTCTTCATTTGTTTACATTTTTTCCCTTTAACTATTTGTATACCCTAGCTACACCTGTTGATTTATACGTTCGCTTTAATCAATGTGTAATTTGTGTCTGTCGATTCGTCAGTTTACTTCGAATAGTTGCTGCATTCAATTTTCATAAATCTGCAATTGCTTAATATAGATCAGTTTCTTTATTTCAATGAGTTGAGATTCAATCTTTTGATTTCCTCTCAGGTACTTTGCAGGTTCTACACGTTTATATTTACGATAGGTAGTGCGGATTGTGATACGTATTATTGTACTNCCTCTCAGGTACTTTGCAGGTTCTACACGTTTATATTTACGATAGGTAGTGCGGATTGTGATACGTATTATTGTACTATTGTAGATACATAATACTGTGCTATTGTAATTTTATTTCTTTAAGCATTCCCTTGTCTCTAGTCTTGCTCAAGATATGTACATACTGTAATTAGAAACCGCGTATCTCTTTTATAGAGTAATCTATTTGTGCTATCATATTTCTGTTACGCCTCTAGTTAATTTAAGTTTTTTTTTTGCCCTTTATGTTTACGTATATGTATATTATGTTATTCCTGGTTAAGTGTAATAGAAGGCATTGAAGCCTTAACTTACCCAGTATAAATAAAGTTGAAATAAATAAATAAATAAATTTACTTTACATTTGCGAATTTGTCCTCGGAGAACAACTCTGGTATTTACGGCAGAATCGAAGCTCTCGGAAGTGCTTGCACTGCAAGTTGAACTGGTGGTTGCATTCACACATTTTAGTATACCTTTCCTAAAATAATACTAATAAAAACCATTATCAAACTCATGAAATACATTTACACTTCGCAGGTTTATTCATTTTAATGAAACTATTTTACTAACACATAGTTATTTAGCACCGCGGGCCTGCGCCTCATTTCTGGGCGCTGACAAAAGTAATTTATTTTTACTGAACATCCGGTAGTCCATCGCTTTTCCTTACACCGCTGCTCTTGCTACTCCAGGAGTCATCGGACAGAAACCAGTTTTGAGGTTTGAAACAAGTGCTCACCCCAACTCTCCTTCTGGGCTACATTCTCTCTCTCTCTGCAGGATGCCATGTTCCAGGAAATGGGGGACAAAGGTGGCTGACAGTCATTCTTTCTCTCCCTCTCTTCCTCGTTTTTTCTGCCTCGCATGAAGTCTCGCCCGCGCCCAAGACCCTCTCCATTACTTGCCCAGTCCTGTATGCAATGCGTTCGGATTAATAAGATTTCTCAAAAAATTCTGCGGCGACAATGGGGGATAAAGCGAGAAAGTTTCTTATTAAATGTCAAACAATATTTGTGCTGAAAAAATAATTGAAAATGTCCAACTGGGACTCGTAAAAAAAAGCTCCGAATATACTCAATAAACAGCTTTTTCAGTTGCAAATAAAATATAGTTACATATAGAAATTACAAAATTGTATTTATTGGAAATATTAATTGACACTTTTTCTTTCGATTGGCTGATACAACATTTCGATACGTCAAATATTACGCACACAATTATATGACTTGCGAGGGTCTACAATGCACTCCTTTAACAGCAGTGAGCAGACCTTCTTAAGCTTAGTAGGGCTTCAGAAAAGTTTGAAGTAACCGTGAAAATACTATAAATGTTTTGTCCGTGGGGCCAATTGCACGACGAAGGTTGAAGCCGCGCGCACTTATGTTAGGGTACACACGTGCCGAGATAGTCGCACGTTACATATCTAACAGCACCGTGCACAGAGTTTGTAAACCATTCCCTGTATTTAAATGGAAGCGGGCATGCTAAAACTCACCCCGCACATCTCACATTACACCTCACTCTGACCATGCACAAACACGAAACAGATGAGTTTGTTTTTCCCGGGAAGTAGTGTGATGTGCGCGGTGCTCTGATTGGCCGACTCAAGGTCGCCTGCCTTATGTTGCACTTCTCTCTTACATTGTGGTCATTTATGCAGTGTTTTGTCGTCTTTGTTTGGTATTGTGTCGGGTTTAGGAACGTTCTCTTTGTAAATTCAAAGTTGTTTATGCGTACACAATGAGCGACGTTAAAGAAAAATTAATAAACATGTTTTCTACTAACCCAGAAATATGAGGGGGGAAAAGGCACAATAACCACCACAACCGGTACATATTCATTAGTTAAACACTGTTCGCAACAGGGGCCGCGGTGGCTTAGCGGTTAGCCTGCTCGCCTCTAGACGCGAACCGGGTTCAACCCCTGGCCGGGTCACTCCCGGATTTTCGCATGTAGGATTCGTGCAGGACGATGCCGCTGTTCGGTGAGTTTTCTCGGAGATCTCCCGTTGCCCCCGCCCCTTCATTCTGGCGCTACTCCATACTCACCTCAATTACCCTCATCGGTTCTCAAGACCTCGCTATTAAGAGCCGCCCAAATATCTTCACTCACTCACTGTTCGCAACACGTACTTGGACAGTATTCCGTCTCAGATCAAAGATACCATCTTATGAATGTAACATAACATACTTTCGATGCATAGTGGCAA
The DNA here is from genome assembly GCA_002778355.1 of Clitarchus hookeri. Classification (NCBI taxonomy): domain Eukaryota; kingdom Metazoa; phylum Arthropoda; class Insecta; order Phasmatodea; family Phasmatidae; genus Clitarchus; species Clitarchus hookeri. The sequence continues at coordinate 119,483 of NQII01000179.1, read as the reverse complement.
CTCACAAGTGAAGCCAGCAGTTTGTGAGGGAATGTGTGATGTGTGTGATGTGAGACTATCCCGACATGTACATAGTACATACCCTTGGCCAACAAGAGGTCTTCCTCTTCCCTTCAGACTTAACGAATCTCCCTTTAGTCACGCTCAGAAATAAAATTCTAAATCTATTTGACATATTATACGGAACCTGTACGACACGGCGACACGCGACACGAGCGGCGCAGTCGCTCTGTTGGAAGTTAATAAGTTGTGAATCTGAATTAAATGTTTTCCCCTGTCACTTTGGCTTTGCCAAACCACGTAACGTTTGCAATTCAGCTTGTTTTTATTGTTTNAATTAAATGTTTTCCCCTGTCACTTTGGCTTTGCCAAACCACGTAACGTTTGCAATTCAGCTTGTTTTTATTGTTTCTCTGAAGTTATCCCAAGAGAACTGGTGAAATTATATTTTAGCAGTGAGAGGGCAGATGGAGAAGAAACCACACTAACTGGAGCCGTTTGTAAAGTATTTATGTACTCTGTTTATAGACCCAGTAACTTATTGCTGAATATTTTTTACCATTGTCCATTACTAATCACGATATATGTAAAAAAAAAAAAATTATATTTACACTGTGAGAAAAGCAAAGCATGATAATGACGCTTAAAAATTTAGGTTTTCCTACTCTTCATTAGTCGTAGCTTTCATGTCTTCTTGCACCGATCTCAGCAGACACACTGTGACTGACTACGTGTAATAAGTAATATCCATGAACTCGAGCGACATTGGGTAACAACGAAAATATCGCGGTGACTTGGCCCTGTTACTTCTGTGCTGCTGGTCGTTGCTTTTCGCGGGTACGATGTTTGTGTCGCTGCTCCCATCACTCAGTTATGTCGCCCTCTGTGCGATAACCGTCCGTCGCACTGACATCTAGGAACGCAGCAACGTATTACACATTCCAGGTTCGCCGGGGACATATGACATATTGTGATACAATCGCGTAATTTCAAACATAAAAATAGTTATCCTAACTTATACTCCAAGCCTCGTATTTATACGTTATAATATTTTGATTGAAAAAGTATTATTTTTTTGTTACAAGTGAGAACTGATTTCATTTCTCTGCTCCGATATTCTAAATGCCAGGGTTCCAGGCAATATTTAATTAGTACGTCTCTTTGAGTTTGTAATAATCCATACTTTTTTTTTTTTCAATGTTACGTAATTGGAAAAGGGTAAAGAGAATTTTTTTTTTTTTAGCGATTTCTGAACTACATCACACATAATGCCACAGTTGCTGTCGATGACAGTTGTATTAAAATATGCTTATTCCAAGAACGTAGAAGAGTGATGCTCTCAACTGCCTGATGTTTTTAATTTATTATGAATTGACGTCTGGGTGTTAGAAGGGAATACAATAAAAATGGTGTATGTTTTTGTTAGGTTTGTTCAATTTGTAGATTATGTAAATGGTATAATTTTCGGTATTCAAAACATTTTCCGGTTGAATAGTATTTCCATTATTACCTGTCAAAATCACAATTTTCCGGTTGCCGGGTCACAAGACTAATGAAAAATAAAGCCGCATGCAGAAATGAATTGAAGAACTCTTACATTTAATGCCTAGGGCTGTTACAGGCGCAATATGTGTGCGAGTACATACACATACATTTTGTACGTAAAAAAAAACTTTGTGTTGTATAGAGATGTTTGAATAGATCTGCCGTTTCAAACCTTTGGGAATGGCCGAATTCATGACAGGATGGATATATTTACAGTTCAGTAAATAAATAAATGTGATTTCCTAATATGCTCACAGTGGTAGGTAAAATCCGAGGATTATTTTAAAATTACTTGGCACGTTCACAATTTATACTTAAAAAAAAAAACAACATAAATTAAAAAATTAAACTATGCCATCTACTTTTTAGATTGTAATATTCAACATGTATAATGATTTATGAGATATGTTTCATNACAACATAAATTAAAAAAATTAAACTATGCCATCTACTTTTTAGATTGTAATATTCAACATGTATAATGATTTATGAGATATGTTTCATGTATTGCGTTAATTAGCAAAAAATGATGATCATGTTCAGTAGTGTTATTTTTTTTTAGTAAGTGATTAAAAATATAAACAGAAAAAGTTATAACTTATATAAAGGGTAACTGTATTTCATAATTTTGTTTTAAAATAAACAATCAAATACAAAAAAAAATGTATTTAATTTTTAACTTATTTATTTTCTCAATATGTTATGAGTGTTTACCGTTTTCCAAAATTAAACTGAATTTGTACACCCAAATCTAGTTTTACCCCATTTTTTAAATCTATTGTAAGAGAATACATCACGAATAAATGTAATTTGCTGATATTTTGATTCTTTTCAGCAGAATGTAGAATGGGATATGATGATTCAATTTACATGGTTAGCTCATTTATCTCAATTTTGTAGGTTGATTCTTTTCTGCAGAAAGCGGTCCACTTGGTAATAAAACTGGGAACAATGTGGCTACCTCTTAACTCAGTGTTAAATGCGGAAGCCAGTATAGATAAACATGAAATGATTTTAATTTCAGAAACTCAGCTTATTGTTTGATATAATAACTATTTTCAAATTTTTCTTCCGAGCATAAAACATAATGTATGACAATTTGTATTGTAATACCTAGGACATGTAAATTTCGATGCAACCTACACATAAAAATACCCTTATCACACAAAATAAAATCGAAATGTTTCTAGTTTATGTGTTCTGTTCATTATTAATAGCTCTACACATTTCGCTGAATATTTAGGCAATTGAAACCAAAACTTATTGATTTATTTAAAAGGTCAAGTAAATTGAAAATGACTGACGAAAAATCTGTTTTAGTAATACTACTTCTCAGTATAACTCTGTATCCAATTCAAGTTTAAGGTCTTCAACCAAACACTCTCACAACTTTCCGTAAAATAATTAATTTTACCATAGTAATAAAAAGACTGCAAAATATTCAACGCCTTACATTAAGTAGTACAGAAACTGATCAGCCTGTCACTAAAATAATCTCAGGTTCAAAAAAATAGAACCGCGCCTAAATGCAGTTATCAGTCAGTTATTTACCTCTGAATTCAACGGTGATTGTCATGCGTTTGTTTAACTCCGCAGTTACTCGCTAGAGAGGGCCGTTGTACGCCCCGTCGCTCATCTTCTGCTATGCCATTCGAGAGTGTGCAAGTGATTGTATCGCATGCCTTGTTTGTCTGTGTACGCGATGAGATTAAGAAAATGGGTCAAATATTAATAATCAATTCATTTTAATGTAGAGTGATTGGTTGAACTGAAATTGCGACATATTGTGCGCCATGAAGACGGTATGGTCTGTAAGACAAGTAGTTCGCTTGTTTTTTTGCGTCCGTCATTATGAATATTTGTGAGAGTCAGTAACGTTAGATTGCTTTGAAGGAAATTCATTACAACGAATGCTAAGTCCGAAGAGAGATGATGGAAGCAGCCACGGTGAATGTGAATTTTCACATGCAATGAAGGTCAAAATGTCCACTGTACTCACAGTGTTCGATGTCAAAAATTACATGGCATTATATTCTTTCTGAAAATGCGTTCTGTGATCTACGGTCCACAAAGATCTTTAGATCGATGTTTTTTTTACGCATGACAAAAAGCTGACTATCATTGTGTCGAACCTGTGCAGAATTTCAAGTGTTTTTAAACATAAACGTTTTTCGTGAGTGTGCAGTAAGTGGGTGTCCCGTTGCATTTATTACTTGTGTATTTTATTGCAATGGTTATTACTCTGATCATTTTATATAAAGCCCTCATATATATTTATCTTTAGACACTTGCTAGCACTGACCACTCATAATAAGATTACAAAAGTCAACAGTCCTACGTACGTCATTATTTTCGTGCAGCTCCGCTCTTTACTCTTTGAAGTGGCACCTGTTTTCAGATACTTCTGCTGGTCAACTGCGGGATTTTACAGAAACACGACCATCGCTACAGAATTCAAGAGTACGTAAATACCTAAAACTGAAGTTTGGAGCAGATCTTGTGTTTGTTCTGACCCGACGGCGTTCCTTGTGAGAAGATACCGCCATCACTCGATGTCTCGCTGTCACACTTTGTTATCAAGGTCGTTAAACACTCACCACCTTCATACCAAACTCACTAGTCAGGAACCAGATACTCTGGACTAAACAGACGCGGTTTCCAATTCGCTGGAGTACTCACTGGGCAGAACTGGCCACAGCCAGTATAAGGCGCTGCTTTTTACTCCCATCGCCTCTCCCTGGTGCTCCGTAGTTCCGAGACAACAATTTACGTCAGAAATGTCTCACAAACTGCACAACACACTGTAATGCAAGTCAAGGCAGCGACATGTCACCGCCTGGTGTGTCCTCGGCGTCCACTGCTTTCTCACTTTACTCAGTCCTTGGCGATCAGGAGGGTTGAGGCCTCTAGAGCGAGTGATTGGCAGACCGCAGTTCACGCTTCACAGTCGCCTGTCATAGGCATGGCTAGACCTGCCCACTATTCTGCTATAGTCTATTTGCAGTTACTTCGTACTTTTTTAATCATACCTTTGAAATGAAAAATCATCACATATATAACATGTTTGGTTGTTTCCTAAATATGTCATGTATCACAAGCTTTTCTTACTTAAGTGTCTTATTTTTGGTGAAATCTTACTTTTACTTATATTTTATCTATAAATTGTAATATTTCATTTATAATTAATATGAATAACAACAGTTAGAAAATAGACAATGTTATGCAAAATATTATTGCAATGAGTGCTCACGAATGGGGTGCGTTGTCCTTTTGGTGTAATTTTGTAGACTCGGTTACGCTTTGTTCACATGAGTCGGAGGAATATCCTGAAAGTAGAACTTATCAGGGCTTTGGAAAAGTTGGAAATACCCGTTAATGGACTATAATTTATACCCCATTCCATGGACACAGGTGCTAACACCTTATTTTTACATGCTGTGTGGCCAAGGTTAGCACAGATGTATCTGTGGTACAATGCCATCAAGAAATAAAACGAGCAATATCGTGAACCTCTATCTATTTGTCACATGTTTTGGGATTGTAAGCCAGGGGAGAATACATATAGTAGTGTTTGAACACTTTCCTAATAGACGATATTTTGCATACCTGGACCACAAACCATTGTACTACGTCAGCAGTTGAGTCGGCGATGGTTAGGCTTGATTTCAGACTGCCGAATTCTCGGCTGCAAGTTGACAGCAAATCAGAGCTCATTATTGTATCGTTGTGTCCTAGGTCATATGTAAAATGTAGAAAGTAAATTTAATGGCCACGGGAAGGTCACACAGTGCGAGAATAGCTGGAATGTGTAACACAGGCCTGCTAAGTTTGAGCCATAAAAAAAAACTTTTTTCAAAATTTGTGTTGTGCTAACATGTTTTTGGGATGCTGAATCCGAAATTGGCCTCAGTTTTTCTCTATCATGTACCAATTTTTTTGCAATCCGCCTTGCCTTTGAACTGTAAGTCTATTTACTGCTGTTGCTAAATTATTCGGGGGTATATTATTGAACAAAACACATTTGACAATCAATATTTTATTAAAATATTTCCAACATCCTTACATTTACTGATTAATTTCATTGGTTGTCGTAATTCCTTTTTCGCTTGGTCATGAAGGAGTGGGTTTGATTTTTCCGTTTGTGCGCAGTGCTCGGATTGCACGGTGAAAAGTGCGACAAAAGTAAATATAAACAAGTATTTCCGACCCTTTGCTTTTTAAAAACGAGTAGGTACGGTGTAAAGACGTTCCTTAAAGATTAAACATGTGCAGCTTACATTAGTCAGTTACATAACCTCATTTTGTTGAAAAACCGTGCATGATATGATAATTTGATTGCCATNTTTTGTTGAAAAACCGTGCATGATATGATAATTTGATTGCCATTTCCGAATTCAGCACATCAAAATACATTTATAAAAGAGGTACAATTATCAAAAACGTTTTTTCACCGCAGGCCTTTGTAATCAAGATCCGAATCTGAACTTCTTAATATAATTCTACGGTGTTTGTTTTGTCGACTTCATCTTGCTGCTCACCATGTATCTGCTAGCATGAAAGACGGTTACAAACAGCCCTTCTACTAGCTATTNAGGAAAAGGAAATCTGAGAATACAGCATTAGAATTTTTCGTACTAACAGATCGGAAAATACTGACTCATTCAGTAACTTGGAAACATTAATCGGATAAATGAAAGAAATTACGGAAATCCTAACGACAACCTTTTTCGAAGAACACATGTCTGTTGGAATTAATTTTTGCTCAGGCGTATTCGCTATTCAGTACTTTCTTGTACCGGTATTAGTACTTTGCACCATTGCTCTTTCTTAGTTTCCAAGTTCCAATTCCAAAATGAGCGTTTGAATGCAGTTTAGGGCCTATGTTGTTTCTGCACATTATACACTGTTAAAATATTAAAATTACAGTAGCGCTGTGCAGAGTGAAGAATTTCTTATAAGCATAAAGAGTAAATGTATTATTATTATTTAAGGTTGTTNTACAGTAGCGCTGTGCAGAGTGAAGAATTTCTTATAAGCATAAAGAGTAAATGTATTATTATTATTTAAGGTTGTTTCCGTCGAGAGTATGATAGTGTACTCCAGCTGTCCGTTAATCAATTTGTGTGTCCCAGTATTAAATGACTTTTTTGTTACCACTATAACTGCCAAATTCATATGGATTGATATTATAGTTGGACACATTTTGTGCAGATACTTGCATTTAAATGTTAGCGCGCTTCCTCTTGCCTAGTTTTAAATGCATTAGAATATACTGATGCTATACAATAATTTATCTAAAGCACTGGTTTCGCTGTAAAAGTAAATGTAAACAAACGTCAACGCCATTGCTTTTTCACGTGATTCTGACAGTAATGTTCGCATTTTGTAAGCTATCGTCGGCGATATGCGCAGAAGAGTGAGTGAGTNCTGATGCTATACAATAATTTATCTAAAGCACTGGTTTCGCTGTAAAAGTAAATGTAAACAAACGTCAACGCCATTGCTTTTTCACGTGATTCTGACAGTAATGTTCGCATTTTGTAAGCTATCGTCGGCGATATGCGCAGAAGAGTGAGTGAGCGAGTGAAGAGATTTGGGCGGCTCTCAACGTCGAGGTGTCCAGAGCTGATGAGGGTGAAGTGAGATGAGTATGTAGCAGCGCCGGAATGAAAGTGCGGGGGAAACGGGAGATCCCAGAGAAAACCCGCCGACCAACGGCATCGTCCGGCACGATTCCCACTTGCGAAAATCCGGAGTGAACCGACCGGGGATTGAATCCAGTCCGCCAACGATGCCCTGCAAGTTCTTGCAGGAGAAGTCCCACTAGATCTGCTTCTACAGGAAAGAGGAGAAATCAGTAGAAGGAAGTGGACGGGGCAAGTCCCCCTAGAGGAAGTCAAGCACTTGAAAGAGAGAACTTTAAGTGCATGGCAGAGAAGGTGGGACGCATCGGAAAAAGGCAGACTCACGCACGAGATTTTCCCGGACGTCAGGCTGAGGCGGCGTGCTGGGTGGCTATCAATTGGCCACTACAGTGCGCAGTTTCTGACTGGCCATGGGAATTTCAAGGCTAAGTTGTCCTCTATGGCACTGGTTGACGACCCGGAATGTGTGGTGTGTGGGGTACCTGATACCTCCATGCACCTGCTCTTTGACTGTCCAAAGATAGAGGATCTTAGGACCTCTTTCGAGGATAGCACTGGGCAACTTGACCTGAGAGAGATGCTGGCTTCCAGGACCCTGGCACCAAAAGTGCTAGAGTATCTGACAGCCATAGGTAAAAGGAATGAGGACTTCGACGTGTGGTGGCTGAGTACCAGTTTGAGCAGGACACTCAATGTGGAAGACGAAGAGGAATTAACACAAAACCAAGATGGCTGAGCACCTCTTTCCGACAGTAACCCTGGAAGAAGAGGAGCCAGCGCCTGTACACACGAGAAACAAGCCCGTATCTGAACAAACAGAACAACAAATAGAACAGCCACAACAACAGACTCCTAGGATGCAGGGTTCTATTCTGCATCTTATAGAAGAAGACGAAACAGAACAGCAACAAAAGAAGAGATGGCCGTGCTCGTGGAATCCGATCCTCTACGTGAGGGAAGGTTTCACAGCAGTGGGCCGAAGCACGAGCAAGATGCTTAGAGATCAGACCAGGAGAGCGGTCTGCAGCATCAACCGGGAAAGGATAGCGGAAACGCTGGAGTTGCCCAAGGAAAGCCCAACAGATAGTGTAGGCAGTCTCGAGAGGAAGAAGGAAGTGCATATATTGAAACAGTTGGTTCGGCAAAGCGAAGCAACGCCCCCCTCTCAGAAAGTAATAACTATAGACTGGCCTTCGAATCACAACACCATAGATGCAGGAGTGCAGACGTGGCCAGTAGGGGCCAACCCGAAAGAGCCCTGGGAACTGTACGACCAAGTCGTACGGGGTGCCCAGCTCTCAAGGTTGGAGGACGTGTNCAAAATGAGCGTTTGAATGCAGTTTAGGGCCTATGTTGTTTCTGCACATTATACACTGTTAAAATATTAAAATTACAGTAGCGCTGTGCAGAGTGAAGAATTTCTTATAAGCATAAAGAGTAAATGTATTATTATTATTTAAGGTTGTTCCCGTAGAGAGTATGATAGTGTACTCCAGCTGTCCGTTAATCAATTTGTGTGTCCCAGTATCAAATGACTTTTTTGTTACCACTATAACTGCCAAATTCATATGGATTGATATTATAGTTGGACACATTTTGCGCAGATACTTGCATTTAAATGTTAGCGCGCTTCCTCTTGCCTAGTTTTAAATGCATTAGAATATACTGATGCTATACAATAATTTATCTAAAGCACTGGTTTCACTGTAAAAGTAAATGTAAACAAACGTCAACGCCATTGCTTTTTCACGTGATTCTGACAGCTATGTTCGCATTTCGTGAGCTATCGTCGGCGATATGCGCAGAAGAGTGAGTGAGCGAGTGAAGAGATTTGGGCGGCTCTCAACGTCGAGGTGTCCAGAGCTGATGAGGGTGAAGTGAGATGAGTATGTAGCAGCGCCGGAATGAAAGTGCGGGGGAAACGGGAGATCCCAGAGAAAACCCGCCGACCAACGGCATCGTCCGGCACGATTCCCACTTGCAAAAATCCGGAGTGAACCGACCGGGGATTGAATACGGTCCGCCTTGGTGGGAGGCGAGCTGTCTAACCTCTCAGTCAACGTGGTCCCGCGCAGAAGAGAAAACAATATCAGTTATCTTTACACACATTGCAGTTTTCAGTGTGAAGGAGGGGGGGGGGATGTTGATGAACCAGTATGGTCTAAAAGAGGAAGCATACAAATTTTGGTCCTCTACGGATCAATTTCAACAGTGGCTTACGATTTGTCGGCAGTACTATCAAAATCATGCCTTCGAACAGTTTCGTGGCAATTTGTTTACATCAGTTTTCTCAGAACCCCAGTAATTATTTTTATACAATATTATGCATATTTCGTTAGCGTAAACCAGGGTTTCTTTGCAACTGTCGGGGTAACTTTGCACCACTCAAAGTTTTTGTTTTGGTGCAATTAGGCAAATAAACATAGAACTGCAGCTAGGTCTGTTAACATTTTTAATGTTATCTACCTAAGTGATGTTTGCCAACCTCTTCACCAAATGACACCAAAACAAACATTTCGAGCGGTGCGAAGTTATCGCAGCATATTNAGGTCTGTTAACATTTTTAATGTTATCTACCTAAGTAATGTTTGCCAACCTCTTCACCAAATGACACCAAAACAAACATTTCGAGCGGTGCGAAGTTATCGCAGCATATTCAAAGTAATGCCGGTTTACAGTACATTAAATCCGAAGTTCAAGGAAGCGTAGTGAACATGTTCACGGCTCGTTTTTTTCTGCGTACGTTATAAAGTTGTGCCGAGCAAGAGGTGAAGCGAGCAGCGTGAGGTTGACTGGGATAGGAGCAGTCGAGTGTAGCGGCGACGCGGGTGCATGTTGCAGTGGCGGGCATGGTGACGCTGCAGAACCTGGCGACGCTGCAGAGCCTGCCGCAGGTGGCGTCGCTGGCCGCCGGACTGCAGGGCATGNCCCTCCCTTCCTTCTTAGCTATAGCCATAGGTACACTTTAGGAAGGGTTCTTGGCTCCAATTGCGGCAATGGCTGCCTTAATCCCTCTCTGCTGTGATGCACGCCTCCTTTGCATGACTTCCCTTCCTTTTAGGTTTTAGGCGTATGGGGCTCAGCCCTGAGACGCAATTAGCTTCCGTACCTACCTCGGACGTACACTTAATACTTACCAATAGGGTAGGGTAGGAAAAAAAATTGCAACGGTCGTTACCGCCGCTCTTTAATATTCGTTTCAATTCACTTCCCGTGGCCGCTAACGACCACATTTTTGGACACCATACAAATCTCTATCCTAACTCTCGGCTCGCCTGTTCATACGTAATACTCATCTTGACTCACTTCACGAGCACTGAATCGCTTTGATGTGGTTCGGAGCCCACTGTAATCAATAGACAAAAATCCCAAACTAAACTTGTTTTTAGGCTTTTGCAGGCAAATTAAAGGGAAAGATAGAAATAATCTTGGTGTTATTAATTTTTGAGCCACAAAACATGTTTAGGCCTAACATTAATTATTCAATTTTTTTTTCACATCAGGTTGCCGAAGTAAAATATTAGTGTAATGTCTTTCTTTACCATGTGAGATAGATGAGAATTAATTATTTATTATTTTATGTGAATGATTACAGAAAGAATAATAATACAAGAAGCAATACGATAAAAGTCTCGATAATGAAATAATGTTACATTTTCAAAAACTGTTCTAAACAGAAGTAATGGAAAAATATATGAATATCCAATACGGCATCCAACTTTACCCCTTAAAATACTTGTTTTTCGCTTTCGANAAGTAATGGAAAAATATATGAATATCCAATACGGCATCCAACTTTACCCCTTAAAATACTTGTTTTTCGCTTTCGAACTGAGACCGTGCCTTTAGCTAAATTCTAATTTAATTGCTAAATAGGTCTGTCGAAGTCGTGGGTTGACTGAGCATGTAGTTCTGGCGGTGAATTAAGTCTTTAAATAATGCAATCATTTTTAAGAATTGTTTTTAGATAGACCAGTAAAAAAAATGGGAAATGCTCCTGCAACCCTGACATTAAAACACAAGACTGTTGATGTAATGAAGTTAAAGTTGAGAGAGAGTGTATGTAATGGTGAAGAGGAACTGTGTACGCTTGCCCGCAGACAACCTGCCGAACCCAGGAGCGCCGGGACACGCGGTGGGGGGCCTGTTGGGCCCTGCTCCTCAACCCCAGCTCCTGACGGCACCGCAGCCTGCCGCCATGCCGCAGTTCATCCTCGCCTCCGGCCAGCTCGTGCAGGGCATACAGGGCGCCCAGCTGCTCATACCCACCTCCCAAGGTACTACTCTGCCATCTTCACTGTGCCTGCCGAGAGGCACACTCCAGTCAGGGTGACTGTGCTGCCCAAAGTAAACTCCACCCAGGGTGACTGCTTTCTAGTGTATGACCTGTCATGGCGATTGCCCTCGGATGTGTTTCCTGTCCAGGGTGACTGTCTCCTAATAATGATCCATTCACGGTGATTTTCTCAAAATATATGCTCTGTCAATGGTGACAGACTACCTCTTAGATATAGCCAGAATGGCTTCTAACGTATGCACTATCCAGTGGGACTGCCCTCTAAGTATGATATATCCAAGGTGACTATCTCCTAAGGAATGCTTTGTTCAGGGTAACTGCTTCCCATGCTTTGCTCAGAGGTAACTCTTTTCAAGGGTGACTGTTTCTTAATGTTTTCATTGCCAAGGATGGCTCTCTTCTTGGGTGCTGTCCATCCAGATTGACTCTGCACTAAGGTATATTGCTACTCCTAGGATGACTGCAACTTGTTACATTCTTCTACCTACAGTGACTGTTTCAAAGCATTTTGGTGGTCAGACTACCAGGAAGTTCTCCACTACAGACAATGCTGTGTGGTGTTTCTCAAGGCCNTTTCAAAGCATTTTGGTGGTCAGACTACCAGGAAGTTCTCCACTACAGACAATGCTGTGTGGTGTTTCTCAAGGCCAGGTGACAAATGAGGTTTTTCTTTCCTTCTCAAAGACGTTCCTTTAGTGAACTGTTTAAGTACCCATAATTTTCTGTGTAAAAGGACATGTTCTGTGTACAAAATCAAGATCCAGGTCATCACAGCAATTGTGTTAATCCCATTCACACTTGTGTTGTGCTACATGAACAAGAATAAATTAAGGGATAGTTGTGAACTGGGCATAAAACTGTCACTTTATCAATTGCACTATGGAAAGGCGTGTCACATCTTGTGTTTAGTCAAATGTCACACATGTTGCAAACGCCATACACTGTGCCATAAAATGAGCAACGTATTTACAGTTACTCTGGGAAAGTAAACTCTAATCAAGGGCGAACAGGGCAGTGTTGGGAGATTGGAAATCCCATCAAGGCCCTTATGGCCAGAGGTTCGTTAGACCTTCATGTAAAATAGAATGAAGATAATTACATAATCTGAAAAGTTAATAATCTGCAGGAATGGAGTTAAGAGTTAATGTGATAGGAGACATACAAAAAGTAAAGAAAATCTATGAGAAAGGAATTTTAAATTGGTCTAAATTTTAAGTTCTAACTTAATGTCTTATATCCAGAAGCCCTGCATTAACTAAAAAAAAACTATTAAGGTTNGAGGTTCGTTAGACCTTCATGTAAAATAGAATGAAGATAATTACATAATCTGAAAAGTTAATAATCTGCAGGAATGAAGTTAAGAGTTAATGTGATAGGAGACATACAAAAAGTAAAGAAAATCTATGAGAAAGGAATTTTAAATTTGTCTAAATTTTAAGTTCTAACTTAATGTCTTATATCCAGAAGCCCTGCATTAACTAAAAAAAAACTATTAAGGTTTAAATTTGAACATTTTCCCATTCAGTACCCNTTAAATTTGAACATTTTCCCATTCAGTACCCTCAGACCTTCTGGCAGTTCCCCCGCCTATCCCCTTCTGCACCATCCCCCTCCCCCCAAAAAAGTTTGGTTATATTACTGTTTCTAAGGGAAGCTCCCATCCCTCCAGTCAGCCCCTGATTTCTAACTCCTATCCCAGAATTAATTATGTTAACTTAATTTCTAGTTACCATTTGTAATTTTTAATTTGTCCTCTACGTGGCTGCCAAGGTCATTAAGCACAGGGTGAGAAGAATAGTTAACAGAGCTATATCTCAATATGAAAATATTGTATAATGAAGAACATCATAAGCAAACATGCCATGCTCTGTAATTGAGCCTAGGACACCTGCTCAAAGCTGTCACCTCTGCAATGAGAAGATGTCGGATACCATATGGTGTGTTACAGGAATCGCCACGCAGACGATCCTCACCATCCCAGTGAACCATGTGACCAGCAGCCAGATGGTGAACCTCGCTCTTAGCAATGGCCAGGTTGTGACCACCACACTTGCCAACCTGCAGACGCTGGCCCAGCCACACCACCTGCTTGCACCTGCCAGTGCGCCCAACACAGGTGCTATATCCACCCACTTCTACTTGCTCTTAAGGTCACTGTACCACATTGTTTGTAATTAAACCTTTGGTATCTTGACACAATAGACTTGCATGTGGATTATTATTATTACTGTATTATTATTATTATTAATAACATTATTGGCGCCTATTAGGCGATTGGTGCTCGTAGGCGGAGGGTGTGACTCACTACTGCTCCTGCTTGACCATCGTTTTTTAGATTTGTTAACGTCTTTGCAGCTGAATTTTAGAGGTAATTTGTATGCCCCCGAGTTCAGATATCTGCTCGGTATTCGGTAAGCCGTTTTATGGAAAACAAAAGTTNTAGAGGTAATTTGTATGCCCCCGAGTTCAGATATCTGCTCGGTATTCGGTAAGCCGTTTTATGGAAAACAAAAGTTCATAAAGTGTTTAGGAAACTGTGGCACCATTTACATACTCAATGTGTAAATAGGTCAAGTGAAAGTGAGAACTATGTATGTATAAACTGTAGTGATGATTCAACTATGTTCAGTTTTACGTCACCTAAACTTAGTAATAAGGTGAATAACTCTGCTAAAAAAAAGTAATTCAAACCCTGAAAGTGACGCTCGTGGATAGTGAAGTTNTTAGTAATAAGGTGAATAACTCTGCTAAAAAAAAGTAATTCAAACCCTGAAAGTGACGCTCGTGGATAGTGAAGTTGAACTAGAAGACATGTCTACCAAGCTAACTGATAAAATGGATTCTAGTCTTAAAACTACGTTTGAGGCTCATGTGTCAAAATCGATGAATTAACTGAAGAGGTAGGAGATCTAAAATAAGATAATTCTCTACTTAGGGTTATGTTTGAGAGTCTTCAATTAAATAAAGACAAAAATTTGCGTGCTTGTTGTTTTGATGCTGGGGTTTCACGCCCTCCACAGAAAAAATCTTACAGTAAAATTACCTCGAATGGTCAAGAATCTGCTTCTAATTATGAATTTGTAGTATCTAATAACCTAAAAACTCAATCTAAGGTACAATATGGTAAAACCACGCTGCCGTCACGCACGACCAAACATACTACAGATCAGCAAGAAATGCCTACACAGCCGGCCGCGGACGTGGATGGTTTTGTGGAGGTCCGCAGACGCGGAATAAAGTCCTTCGCGGTAAGTGGGTCACCGACATCCAAGCCAGCTGCGGCGCCTAAGCAAGCGAAACTACGTGTTAGGAACAACGTGAATATTAAAATAGTCCCTAAAACTGTGAATACCCGTATGAAGGCCATCTTTGATTCCCGGTTTGCTCCTCAAGTACAGGAGAATGATATAATGACATATATCATTCAAGAACTTACAGTTTAAAACTTGAAAGGTGTAAAATTGAAAACCAGGCATGACTATTATTCTTCTTTCTATGTGTCGGTGGCAGAAACTGATTATGAACGTATTTTTAATACGGTGTTTTGGCTGGCCGACTGCTTAATTAGCGCCTTCTCTGACAGGCTTTAGAAAAATAAACTGTTTGACGCTACAAGCGCAGCAAAGTCTCCTAATTTAACGGCACAGAATGAGGGAAAGTCATATTATTAGTAATAATAGTGATACTGCTGGAGGAGTCGAAACTGAGGCAGCGTCTCAATTTAAAGAATGCTCTTTCGAGAGAGCACTATTCACACAACCTGGCGAGAGCACTGATTCGTGCTCTCTCACGTTCTCGCTCTGTGGAACTGAGACAACCACTCTCTCATTACTCTCCGACGTCATGCAGACAGCGGATGCCAAAAGGCGGGAAATCATGTTACGCCAAAATCGAAATCATAGCTATTTTAAATAACATGTATGTGTTCAAAATAATTCACAAATAATGATAACACTACCAGAATAATTATTAGCGTATAAAATACTATTATTTTTGTTTTACATATTACCGTCATATTGCAGCAAAGTGACAAAAAACGAATCTTTGTCTGATATCCGTGTTTATATTTTTATAAATACGTGTTACATAAGTTATTTCTTTGTTTAAAACAGTTGAAATGATTCATTTACAGGTAAAATGTGACGAGGTTTCGGCTCAAAAAGCTGATATAACCTTATTCAAACACGGAAATAATGTAAACAAATATGGCGCGTGATCAGAGAGTGCGAGAGAGCGCCAGCGAGTACACAACTTCGAGCTCTCTTTGTGCTCTCGCTCTCTCTCTCTCCGACGAATTGAGACGACCAGAGAGCGTTCTCTTTGACGTCATAATGACATGGTCACGAGAGCACGAGAGAGCGCTCTCTGGGCCNCCAGAGAGCGTTCTCTTTGACGTCATAATGACATGGTCACGAGAGCACGAGAGAGCGCTCTCTGGGCCAATTGAGACACGGCCTGACGAATCTACCTAGGTCAGTATTTCCCGAAGTGTGGGTCACGACCCACTGATGGGTCGCAGACTAAAGTTTGGTGGGCCCTGAAAAACATAATTTCATACATAAACATATGCATGAGTTATAAATGTCATAATTTAGAACACATTAATATATCACATTGTGTAATACTTTTTGAGTAGGTATATTTTTCATTAAAATTGTTCTTTAATACTTCAACCTTTTTAACTATTTTATTAATCCTACTACCCTTCACTTCCTTACGCTACATAAGAAATACAATGTGAACATTATGTAACAGCGAAACGGTACGTTTCTCGCATAAGGCATTAAAGTGGGTCATGAACCTTGGCATTTTTTTAAAGGGTCGCTGTTCATAGAACTTTGGGAATCACTGACCTAGATTATAATGGCTAATGTATTTTGAGGCAAACAGAGGTGCTATTATCAATTATGTATAACTCCAGGGAAGGATGATTTTTATCTTTATTATAAAAATGTAAGGTGCCTCCGAACTAAATCTGTAATGTGTTTGTAAAATATCTTATTTAACTTTTTATAAGATGTTCTTAACAACCATAGATTCTCTTTCAACACAACACTATCCATGGAGAATCGCTCGTATGTCATTCTCATAGAATCATTACCAACACATCCTCCCTTTCTTAAAGGTCCAAACGTTGCGCAGGTTTAGGAACTCGACTGCTTCTCCAAAGGCATTCGGTAGTCCCTGTGGTATCGTGGTATCAGTTGGTTCCAGAGTCTGATAAGGTTTGGGGTTGGTACATGCAGGAAGGGCACGTTTTTAGACAGTTTTAGTTTCAGTATCGTCACCACTTATAGGTATTCTATTGGCTTTTTGGTCGTTTTGTGTTCTGAAAGGTTGGAGGAATGATCTGTTACGATGAAAATTTCCATCTTCAGTTCTAACTATGTGTGAACGAGGAGCTTCATGCTGTTGTACAACAGTACCTTCCTGTCGCCTATCAGATATAAAGACTTTGCTACCAATAGGTAGCTCTGTTAGTGTCTTGGCAGCATGACGACGGTCAAAGTTGTTCTTTTGATGCTGAATTCTATTCCCCTCCCTTTTCTTCAGTGCTTCTATATCAACCAAATATGGCCTAAGGCGTTGGGGAATAGTTGGAAGATGAGTTCAAAGCTTACGTCCCTTGAGCAGTTCTGCAGGACTTAACCCATTTTCAAGGGGTGCAGCTCTTAAAAGAAGAAGCATTTTATATGAATCAGTACTCTTGTGCAAATGATTTTTGAAGTTTTTCACTTCTGCTTCCACAAACCCATTACTACTTGATGTAATAAGTCTAAAGTTATATTCTTGGACTAGTTGTTTGAACTGTGAGCAATAGAATTATGTTTCACAGTTGGCCCACATATCAGGGACTCCATGTGAAGCAAATATTGAATTAGTATGTTTAATAATAGTTCCCACCAAAAGAACAAGTTAAGCAATTTCAATGAATCTCGAGAAATAATATACTATTATAAGGTACCAATGACCCTTACACACTTCAACAAGTCAGCGACCACTACTTGCCATGGACATTCAGGAAACTCCGATGGCAACAGTGGTTCAGTTTTTCTTGGCCTGAACTCAGCACAAGTACGACAGTTTTCAACAAGGTCTTTCAACTGCTGAGACAAGCGATGCCAACAAATGCTCTCCTTAGCTAAAGCTCTGCATTTTGTAATACCTTGGTGCCCATCGTGAAGCTTCTTGAGAATTTCGGTTTTCATGCAAGATGGAATGATAGTGCATGTACCTAAGTAGTAGTCCATTATGTAAGGATATATCAGAGCGATATTGCCAGTATGGAATAAGTTCCTCTGTCAACTGGGATTTGTCTGACCAACCTTCTGTACAATGTCTAATGAGAAGCCGAAGATTCTCGTCTTGTTCTGATTTAATTGCTATTTCTTGAAGTTTTGTGTCTGTAGCAGGTAGGTTTGAGACAACTGTGTGGACATAGGCGAGTATTTCCACTGTAAGTTCCCAGTTTTCATCTGTAGAGCAAGGACTGCGTGACAGTGCACCAGCCATAATTAACTGTTTTCCTGGAATACACATAATCTGGTAGAAGTATCTCATTATGTGTAATCTGATCTTTTGGAGCAGTGGTGAAATACCGTCTAGCTCTTTCTTTGGAAAGCAATGGCTTGTGATCTGTTTCAATAGTTATGGGGATACCTGTGATATACTCAGAAAACCGTTCACATCTCAGAGGGATAGCAAGTCCCTCCTCTATTTGTGCCCAGTTCTTCTCTACTGTCTGGTGTCTTTAGGTAATGGCAATGGGTGGTTTAGTACCATCTTCTTGTATGGAAGGATTTGTCTTCGCATGAGTGTTATAGAAGGCAAGACAGGGTGGTTTCATGATAGCAGCTTTAATTTCCTCTAGTGTTTGCTCTTGTGAATGTCCCCATACAAATTCTACATTAGACTGAAGGAGTTCATGTAACGGATGAGCCAAACAATTAATTATTCCTAAAATGCATCTGAATTTGTGGATATTATTCATTTATAGCCTTTACTTTCTTCAGATCTGGTATTGTACTATCTTTGGTAACAACATGACCTAGTCAGGGCCGTCTTAGGCCATGCAGAGGCCCTTGAGCACATAGAGTTTGGGGCCCTTATAGAAAGCCAAAAAAAAACGTGAATGAAAACATCAGAATGTACTTTTGTTTAGGTAGTGACTTTATTGATTACTATGGGTAGCTTTATAAAAATCAAATATAAGTGAAGTGATTACTGTTTTGGGAATTGGACTTACGTTGATGTTAAAGGTTTCTTTCGAGATTTCTGTTGTGCAAAATCTTCTATTATGTCCTCAAAGTCCAATTTGAAGGAGATCACTTTCTTTGCACGTGATTGACAAATTAGTAAGTCGTTCTTGTAACATAGTTGTTCATAATTCATTTTTTATTCTTTTTAGCAGTGAAAATGATTGCTCTCCACTACAATTGGGACCATTAGGCAAAGGAATATCCTTGAAACAACTTCCACATTCAGGAAAGTTTCTTCTAATTTATCTGCCTTTATTAGATTATGTAAGGCTGAGATACTCAAGTCCGCTGATTCATTAGCAAGGTTTTTCAAGTACTGCCTTAAATGAAAACATTCTGATTTGAGCTCATTAGCGTTAATATCTACGTGATAGAATTCTGCAAATTGTTTGCATTTATTTGCCAACTGGTCAGACTCGATTGTTTTTAACTGGGAAAGAAAACTAAAACGTTTGTTAATTTCCTTGTATGGTTCCGATCGTTTCTTTAAATGAGCATCCAATGTGTCGATTATAGGAAGAAATGTTTCTATACGCGAAATTTTTCTTTGCCATTCAACTGCGCAGTCCCTGATGGTCCTTCCAAATAAGTGATGCGTGTGCTGCGAATTCTTTGTCTTTGAGAATTATCTTTATAGTCAGCATTCAGATTTTTTTCTTTGGCACCCGATTCGTACTGATTGAAATTACTGCGTGCGCTACTGATATAATCTGCAAGAGATGCAAAACATTTTGTTGCGACATCTATTGTCATGGTATTATTCTGTAAGCTTATGCTTGTTTTATTGATAATTGCCAAAAGTTCATTCCATATCTCCGTTAGGGGAATGGTCTCCAGTGTTTCAATTTTTTTGGCAAGGCTTTGAGCCTCGTTTCTTGTTTCCCCTGGTTGATCGGTGTTTCTGGCAATTGATGTTAGCAAAGCGTTAAAAGCATCAGCGCGTGCAGACCATCTGGTTTCAGAGAGGAACTTCAGAACTTTATTTGCACCTAAACATTCTGTCAAAATTTTCCATTGATTGTTCGAACCCGAGAAAAAATTGATCATGGTTTGGATGAATTGGAAGTATGCTACTGCTTCTGTAACATCCAACCGCCTGAACACCTACTAAATTCAGTGAATGTGTGGCACATGGGACAAAAATTGCAAATTAAAATTTTCTTTTATTCTTGCCTGAAGACCAGAATACTTCCCAGCCATATTTGATGCATTATCGTAACACTGCCCGCGACAAGGCTTTCCAAAAAGTTTAAAACGGTATCTGCTGTATATTGAGCCTTATGCTCCTCCATAGGTAAAAATTGCAAGAATCTCTCAATAAGCTTTCCGTCTTTTACGTACCAAGCGATAAAAGTAAGTTGGTCAACGTGGGAGAGATCTGGTGTAGAATCCACGCTAATTGAGTAGTATTTCACTGTTTTTAGTTCATTAACAATCTTCGCTAACACTTGCCGTCCCATTATATTAATAAATTCATTGCAAATATTTGCAGTCAAATATGATGTACTTCCTTCCGCAGTTTTGCATATGATCAGCAAGAAAAGGGTCAAATTCACTTATTAATTCTAAGCATCCCAAATAATTCCCGTTATTTTGAGCACCTAAAATTTCATTATAAACACGAAACCCAGTCCCCTTGAAGCCAAAAATTTCACAAATGCAACAATTCTTTTAAGTACATTCTTCCAATAATTGACCTGTGCACTATATTGGGAAAGCAATCCACTATCAACTCGTCCAGTAGTTTTGCTTCTTGCAACATAATTCATCATTGATTGCCTGTGCTGTAAACTGTTCGCATGCTCCATTAATAAGTTACCTATATGCTTCCAATCTTTATATCCACTAGAAGAACTCACACTATTGCCCGTAGTATTATTAAAAAGACGGCAGCAATAACAATACACAGATTTCTTTGACGGCAAATATAGGAGCCACTTTCTTTCCACACACTCAGCATTCGTCAATTTGTNAGTTTTGCTTCTTGCAACATAATTCATCATTGATTGCCTGTGCTGTAAACTGTTCGCATGCTCCATTAATAAGTTACTTATATGCTTCCAATCTTTATATCCACTAGAAGAACTCACACTATTGCCCGTAGTATTATTAAAAAGACGGCAGCAATAACAATACACAGATTTCTTTGACGGCAAATATAGGAGCCACTTTCTTTCCACACACTCAGCATTCGTCAATTTGTGAGTAAAAACATTCCTAGCCAAGTTTCTAGTTTTTGTTTTAATGCTTAGATCAGGAAAACTTGTGGAAGTTTTGGAGAAGTCACCATTTTTATTTTGGAAAAACTCTGGCCCTTTGTGAATCCAAATATTGCGTACTTCTTCCATTAAAATCTCATCACAGTACGTACCAGGGTCGTAAGATATATTTTCTAAAATACTTGTAGTTGGTAAGTTGCAGTAGCTTGAACTGGAAGATCCAGGCTGTGATGTGTGTGTGACTGTCTTTAAATCTGAAACTGATGAACTCGAAGCACTAATTTTATCTTCTATGTCAAACGTGGGTCCCGTTTCTGAGCTTTGAGATTTAGAGGCATCTTGAGATGATGAGGTCGAAGATCAGTCTGTCTGTTAGTTTCTTCAAGTGTAAAAAATTAGGTTAGTTTAGGTAGTTTGCTGATATTTTCTTTTTGAGTTAATAGTTTTTTTTCTTTTTTGTAAACCACTTAAATATGTTTTTTTCAACATAATTAAACAAGACAACAAAACTAACAACACTTACATAAAGATACTTTATAATTTATATTAAGTTAGCAAGTAAACAAAACAAATCATTTAAGTTTGAAACATCAGGGGAATCCCGATCAAATAGACAGCATCAACATCTATGTATATGTGCGTGCGTCACCTACATATTGTAAACACGCACCGTAGGTAGTGCTAATGTAGGAGACTGCTAGATGACATAGTTTAGCCTTGATAACCAAGTTGACGGTAAGTTGATGTAAATATACTGCCGCACGTTACCGCAACCTGATGTAAAGATGACTACAAACATTTAACGTGCAAGTTAAACAACGACGACGGCATTTCGAGGCCCCCATCAGGCCGGGGGCCCTGGGCTCGTGCCCCACGTGCCCTTATGGAAAAGATGGAACTGGACCTAGTAGACTAATAGATTCAGTCTTAAAACTGCATATGAAATGTTTAGTGTCCATCCTTCATCCTGAAGTTTGATCAGAGCCTTGCGGAGCCATGCATCATGTTCAGCGAGAGTTTTACCAAACACAATGATGTCATCAAAGTGGCAAATAACACCTTCCATTGCTCCTAGAGTCTCCGAGATTTGACGCTGGTAAATTTCTGGAGTAGAACTGATCCCAAAAGGAAGTCTAAGAAAATGGAATCTTCCAAATGGAGTGATAAATGTGGTTATCAAAGACGCACTAGTTGTGAGAGGAATTTTCCAAAACCCGCATCAAGTTTGGTAAATAATTTGGCGCCATCTATTTGAGCTAGAGTGTAATCTACTGATGGAGTGGGGAAAAACTTTCGTTGAGACAAGTTAAATCAATACAGATTCGAATTTTTCCATTTTGATTTAGGCACTAACACTAGGGGTGCACACCATTCTGTAGGATTTTCAATTTTCTCAATAACTCCAGATGCAACCATTTTATCTAGCTCATTTTTTAGAGTGTTTTTCAGAGGTAAAGGTACTCGTCTAGGAGTGGTAAGGGAAAAAGGTTCAGCCCTGTCTTTCAATTTGATGTCATAAGATACTTTTGTTTTCCCAAGTCCATTAAATAGTTTTGGAAATGAATGCACTGGATCAAAAGACTTAGAATTCAAATTGAAAATCATTTTTACAAGACCGAGATGCTTGCTGGTGCGTTTACTGATAAGTACAGATCAGATCCAGATATAACATAAAATTTTTGAACACAGGATCGATCATTGTATTTGTGAGTCCTCTGTACAATTCCTAGAATATTGAGATTCAAACCATTGGGGCCAATTTAGCAATTTGTCAGAAGCCATAATTTTAAGGTTAGAAAATTTTTCTTTGTACAGTGATTCGGGAAGTACACAAACATCGGCACCCGTATAAATATTTGCTTCCAGGTTTGCTCCACAAAATACAACTTGAGCTACCCATTTATTATAAGACCTCACAAAATGAAGAGCACCTATAAATGTGGAATCTAATTCCTCAGTGTAGTGTAAAGATTAGAGAATTTGTAATGCTGTGTGAAGATCGCTTTCTTGGAAGGAATATAACATTGGCGACGAGGTTTTTATTAAGTAGTGAGCGGATAGTGGTTACAATGGCATCCTTTGGAAGGATGGACTAGTTCGACGAACATTCAGATAATATTGTATCATATTTCATGCGGTTGCTGTATTATTTTGACGTGAACTATGTAAAGGAGAAAAAGCAGGTCTCAGTGTCGTTGTCGGTAATACAGAAACATATGTTTGGCGTCTTGTGCGATTTGGTATCGCCTGAGGAACCAGATAAGAAGTCGTTTGAAGAGCTGGAAGTTATACTTAAGACTCATTATAGTCCAAAGATGCTGGTGATTGTTGAGCGGTAGAAATTTCCTGGGTGTATGCAAAAAGAAAACTAATCCATAGCCGAATTTTCGGTTGCCATTAAATATTTGGCACAAACGTGCAATTTTGGTGTGTTTTTGCTGGAGGCATTGCTTGACTGTTTTGTCAGTAGACTACACAGCCAAAACATCCAACAAAAACTCATTGAAGTTGAATATAATTTGGAGCAGGCGTACGCTGTGGCGACAACATTGGAACAAGCAGAAAAACAACAGGAGCTGTTCCAGGTTCCTCAGTCGGTATGGGAATATGTGTATAAAGTGTGGGTACAAAATAAACAGTCGCAAGGAGCGGGATATTCATGGAATAGTGGGGGTCAGAGGGAAGGTTTTCGTTGAAGGAACACCTGGCAGCGACATGTCCCTACGCATAATATAAGTGTCATAACTGTTATAAAGTAGGGTATTTGGCCAGCAAATGCTTAAACAGAAGTTGGCAGCAGTGTGTGGAGTAAGGGAACACAAAACAGGTGAACTTGGGGGGGATTCATGGGGAGTGATAACAGCCAAAATTTGTTTGTCGTGCAGCAACCGCAAATTTTGGCTAATGTAGGTTACCAGGTATTGGTAATGGTAGATGGTAGACCGCTTGTGCTGCATGTAGATACGGGATCTGCGGTTACTTTGGTGTCAAATGAAACCTATCAAGTGAATTAGCGGGACAGGCAGTTATGGAAATCAGACATCAAGCTGCGAACATATTTTGGAGACTTCTTACCTGCGAAAGGGGGGATTAAGGCGGAAGTGTTGTACAAGGAACAGAAAAAGCAACTGCCACTACTGGTGATGGACTCGGGTTACCAGTGACTACCCTCTATACATGGATGGGATTGGCTTGGACATTCCTAGTTGGTCTGGGGCAGTATCAGTGCAGTTTTAGTGGATCAGGGTCAGAAGGGAGTAAATGTTACAGGGGATGTTGTAGAGGAGAAAGTGCTCAAGAGGCTACTTCATAAGTATACAGAAATATTTCATGGGGCCTTCGGGGAAATCAAACGCTTTGAGGCCAACTTTACACTCAAGAATGGGGTTTCACCAGTCTTTCTCAAGGCAAGAACGGTACCGTATGCACTGAAAAAGAAAGTGGAGCAGGAGCTACAGTACTTGGAGCAACAACTAATTTTGTAAAAAGTAAGCTATAGTAATTGGGCTAGCCCCCTGGTAGTGGTACTAAAGGCAAATGGTGAGGTAAGGTTGTGTGCAGATTTTAAGGTTATGGTAAATCCGAGGATTAAACTAGCATGCCAGCCACTTCCATGTATTGATGATATTTTTGCATCTTTGGCAAATGGTCAGGTGTTTTGTGTGCTGGACCTGTCAAACGCTTACCAGCAGTTGGTGGTGGGGATAGAGTCACAAGAGATTGTGACAGTAAATACTCACAAGGGTTTGTATCAATATTGGAGAATGCCTTTTGGATTGTTAAGTGCTCCAGGCATTTTTCAAGCTTTGATAGAGCAGATTTTGCAGGGCATACCAAGGGTAGTGGCATATTTAGACGATATCCTCATAAGAGGGTGTTCTCAGGTTCAGTAGAGGAGTGTGTAAGAAGATTGGAAGCAGTGCTGCAGAGGTTGGAAGAACATGGGGTAAGGGCCAGAAAAGAGAAGTGCCATATTTAGGGTTGATAAATTTCTATCCCAGATTTGTCCCAGGTATGTCGACCAAGTTGAAACCACTGTACAACTTTTTGGCGCAAGGAGCTCCATGGATATGGAATGTACAGTATCAGCAGTTGTTTGAAGGGTGCAAAGAATGGATTCTCCAGGCTCCAGTGCTAATACCGTTTGACCCGCTCAAACCATTAATGGTAGCGAGTGGTACCTCTCAATATGGGGTGGGAGCGGTGTTGTCGCACAGGATGCCAGATGGCACACAACGGCCTATTTGCTTTGTGTCAAAAACTCTGTCCAAAGCAGAGCAGGGTTATTGCCAGTAACAGCGGGAGGCTTTGAGCATTGTATTTGCGGTGCAGAAGTTCCACAAATACCTATATGGCAACCACTGTACACAGATCATAGGCCCTTGACCACCAACTTCGGTCCTAAGAAGGCAGTTCCACTTCTAGCAGCGGCACGGTTGCAGCGGTGCACTCTTCTCCTATCAACATATGACTATTCACTTGAGAGAAAATAGAGATATAAAATAACATTATTATCCAATTGTACAATAGTTCAAGATCCTGAAGCTCTTGCCAATACTTTTGCCAAGCATTTCTCAGAAGTGTTTGTTCAGTCAAATTATAATGTTAATTATAATTGTAATTATTATGGTGATATTTTTTTATAGCAACACAAGGTTTGGTTCTTTGGGCAGTTAAATCACTTAAAAGCAGTAAGGTTACTGGGATTGATGATATTCGTAATTTTATAATCAAAGGTTGTGCTAATACGTTTATTTCGTAATTATCAAGAGTAGCGGCTTTTCTGTAAAAAAAATATAAAAAAAACCTGAAAAGTGGTATATTTACATTCTACTAATTATGCAGAACACGAATATACTAGGGGCATTAAAGTCCAACTAATTTCATAATAAGTGCCCACCTAAGCCTACTGAACCTAACCCCACGATGGGTGAATCACTATTTTACATTTTTAAACTAATCTAGGGTTGTATGGTTTTAAACTAACCTAGGATTGTAGGGGGTTAATCTAACCTAGGATCATAGGGTGTTAAACTAACCTAGGATAGTATGGTTTTAAACTAACCTTCGATTTTAGGGTTTTAAACTAATTTACGATTTTAGAATGTTAATCTTACCTACGAATTTAGTTTAATCTAGGATTTTTAAAGGAACCGTAAAACACACCGAAAGAATATGAATTAACTCACTGAGGTAGACTGCGGGTACAATTCCTCTGTCCATGACCCATTCAACTGTCGCGCATCTGACCTCAATCCACAAAACACCATGATCTACTAAAAAAATCCAATAACACCCGCCACATAGGTGAATATTACGCACAGAAGCACTCGTTCTTGCACCCTCCAATCTTAAATCACAAGCCTTCGCACGGTCGGATTCGTACATCACAACTCACAACCGCAAAAACACATCTGCACTGTATTGCATCTCAACTTCAACTAATGGCATCTCAACTTCCGCGTAAAATTCCGTGACGATGACGTTTACAGACCCTACAGCCAATAAGGTGATGAACGATGCTCTTTTGTTCATATTAATAATGCATTACTTCATCAAAAATCATGGCGTCCAACATAAACAAAGCGGCGAACTGCTTGTACTTTTAACTATTTTATTTAATACGTTCTACTTATTTTAACATTAAGCCCTCCTGAATATTAGCAAGGTAAGCTGTGCAGAACCCATTAATGCTACTTTTGTTGGTCTAGGACGTTTCCTTCAGAAAAGCCGCTACTCNTGCAGAACCCATTAATGCTACTTTTGTTGGTCTAGGACGTTTCCTTCAGAAAAGCCGCTACTCTGGATAATTACCATTTATTCTACAGTTAACTATAATTTTTAATTTTAGTCTTTTATGTGATGTCTATCCAAGCTTGTGGAAAAAAGCAATAGTTATTCCTATTTTTAAGAAAGGTAATAAACATAATGTTAATAATTATAGACCTATATCTTTATTATGTTGTTTCTCAAAGGTATTTCAGATAGTCAGCGTAGATTTAAAATGGGTAAAACAATTACTTTATTTAAATTGGTTAATGTTCTATATAGAGATGTTACATCTAGAAATCAAATTGATGCAATATATTTTGATTTACAAAAAGCTTTTGATACTTGTCAACATTTGATAATTTTGAAAAAATTACAAGCAATAGGTTTAGATAATATCTATGCCAAATTATTTTTGAATTATTTCTCTGAAAGGAAGTTTGCAGTGAAAATAGAATCTTCACTTTCATCTCATTATAATATATCTTCTGGTATTCCACAGGATGGAACACTATCACCATTGTTAATTAATATATTCATAAATTATATTGTTAGTGTTATAAATAATTCTCAATCACTTCTATATGCTAATAATTTGAAGATTTATAAAAAATATTAAAGATTTAACTGATTGTGTACAGTTGCAAGACGATATTTCTGCTGTTTTTAATTGGTGTACCAATAATGCTATGTCACTTAATTTAGACAAAACTATGTCTATCTCTTTTACAAGGAAAACAAATACAATTGTATATAAATATTCAGTGTATAATCATGTAATCAACAGAGTTGATTATGTTCATGATCTGGGTGTGATACTGCATTCTAAATTATATTTCCATTATCATGTCGATAGTCTTATTAGTGAAACTAGTGATACTTTGATATTAATGAAATGTATTACTTACTCTGCTTCAACACGTGAATCATTATTATGTTTATATTAATCTTTAGTCAGATCTAAATTAGAATACTGTTCAGTCATTTGGAATTACATGACCACCACTGATTCAAGGAGACTAGAAAATGTTCAAAGGAATATTTTCAAGATTATATTTAATAGATTCTTACTAAATAATTTAGATTTCAATTATAATATGGAACTCAATAAAAAAAATCCTCGGACATTGAAAGTCAGTCGAGACATTATAGATGCATTATTTTTGGTAAATGCTTTTCTTTCATACTTTTTTTGTTCTGTTGTGAATTAACTTGTATGTTTTGAGATTCCGAATTATACGCATAGAATTTTGAATACTTTCTGCACTTTAAATCCTAGAAATGATTTAGACAAAAGATGTGTTTCAAATTATAATAAATTGTTTTTTGATTTTAATCCCTTTATGGGAAAGAAAGTTACTTTTCCTGAGCTATTTAAGCATTATAATTTTTAGTGGGCCATTTTCTGAAGTTTGGGCTTTCAACTATTAATTGTCATTAATTAATCTTTTAATTTTTTTAAGTAAATTCTTTATGTAATTTAGCGTAGTTGTGTAAATCTTGTGTATTGTCCATGTGTGTGTTTTTGTGCCTTTTCGTATTGGTTTGTTAATGTGTATTTGTGTGTATTTGTCTTTATTTCTGATTATTTTGTGATTTTGTTGTCTTTTTTAATGTTTGTATGTGTGTCTCACCCAGTTAATGGCTAACACTGTTGGGTGCCACATTAAACTTTAAATAAATAAATAATTATTATAATTATAATAATAATAATTATTATTATTATTATAAATCTTTTATGAAATTCTAAGAATTGGTGGACCCTTTATTCCGTAGCCTGCACCATGGTTTTGAGAGACATTTTATTTCAATTTCCGCCAGATGATTGCAAGTTAGTACCCTGTTTCAGCAGATTTTTCTGTCTAGAGATCTCTTAAAACAATTAAATACTTTCATAAAATTAACACTGACTTATAACATATGAAATTTCTAGTAAATGATAGTACAGAAAACCAACAGAGAAAATATGTGAACAGGTACACATACTTAATATACTGGCTGTTTGGAAATAGTTGGGCATTATTTTAAGAGGTGGTAGGGCACACAGAGAGGAATANACATACTTAATATACTGGCTGTTTGGAAATAGTTGGGCATTATTTTAAGAGGTGGTAGGGCACACAGAGAGGAATATTTTAATCTAAGGAACATGTGTCCAGAAACAACCCCCTACCGAGCTACAGGTATAATCAATGCACATTCCATTTGAATGTGGCACATTGCCTGAGCCACGCATATGCGGGCTGAACGGAGTAGACAGGTGCTGTGCTGTGTCAAGCCGGCCTGCAGGTGGACAGCACACAATAGTCCCCAATTNGGGCTGAACGGAGTAGACAGGTGCTGTGCTGTGTCAAGCCGGCCTGCAGGTGGACAGCACACAATAGTCCCCAATTGTGATCAACGATGAACTGAGTAGTGTCTGTGCAAGTGAGGTTATCACGTCTTACACATTTGCCAAATCAGCCGACATGGTGTATGTTTACAGGGAGGCATGCAGAGTTGCAGTTGAGGCATCACAAATTTACATGGAGCATTATCCCAGCAGGCAGCAGCCTAATAAGAAAATGTTTGTACTGGGTTTTTTAACACGTGCATAACACTGGAGCAAGGAGATGTATTAGAACACCTAGTTTTGAGGAAGAAGTTCTCAATGTCAGCTGGTAGCATAACCCAACACAAGTATCTGTGCAATTGCGCATAACGTGGTTGTAAGTAATTCAACATTTGGGATGTGTTACATGAGCAACAATTTCACTCATACTGCCTACACAATGTGCAGGCACTAGGCCCGGCAGACGTTCCATTTTGTGTGCAATTTTGTGAGTGGTTTTTAGTGAGAATTAAAGACAATCCACACTTTGGCGAGATCCTATTGCAGTGTGATGACGCCATGATCACAAAAAATGGAATGTTTAATACCAAAAACAAACACATGTGGAGTGATCGCAACGCACATGGAACGCATATTGTTTCCCATCAACACTAATTTACGATAAACATTTGGGCTGGGCTTGTCAATAATTACTTAATTGGGCCGTACATTTTCCCACCTCGCCCGAATGTGCTGCCTGTTCTGACGGNGCTGGGCTTGTCAATAATTACTTAATTGGGCCGTACATTTTCCCACCTCGCCCGAATGTGCTGCCTGTTCTGACGGGAGATGCAGCAATTGCTATGCGGCAACAGATGTGGTTCTTCCATGATGTATGGGAGCACTTGAATAACGCCTTCTCTGGACAATGGGTGGGGCGAGGAGGTCAGGTAGCTTGGANCGCCTTCTCTGGACAATGGGTGGGGCGAGGAGGTCAGGTAGCTTGGACCCCCAGGTCTCCCTTAGACTTTTTATCCTGTGGTTACATCAAAAGACTTGTTTACCAAACACCCTTGGAAATAGAGGAGGACTTGACTCTGAGAATTCTTGCTGCCTGCCTTGAAGTTCAACAAACACACAGTTTTTTGACAGTGTGTGTGTGTGTGTGTGTATGTGTGTGTGTGTGTAACAACATGGTTGGCCGCGTTATTAATACTTGCTTGCAAGTCGGAGAATATCACTTCGAACAGTTCCTATAAAGGTGANCAACATGGTTGGCCGCGTTATTAATACTTGCTTGCAAGTCGGAGAATATCACTTCGAACAGTTCCTATAAAGGTGAGGTATGCTTCAAATCTCTTTGTTTGTACACTGTGATCAGTTGTTTTCATCATGCTTGGGGACTAGGGACTGTCATCTGCTGTCTGCCTGCAGGTCGGCTCTACTCTGGCTTGAATTCAAACAGTGTGCACATTGTTTGCTGCCTGTAGCTTGGTAGGGAAGTTTTTCTAGACACATGTTACCTATATAAAAATATTTCTCTCTGCATGCCCTACCATCCCATAAAATTATACCCAACAATTTTCGAACATCCAGTATATTTTATATGTAAACCTAAGCCACATTGTTTACGTGAATAAATACTGTCACACTAGTATTCAAACTGCAGTAGCTAGGACCAGCAGTCTCTGGAGTCAGGGGCATGTTATGAATGTCTGTTAAAAAGTAATTGGCTGGTCTACACAAATTGTTTCATGCACAGATGAGAAAAGTTACATGTGAACAGAGAACATGTGGCAAAAGTAAGGAACAAAGTAAGTAATCAGTTTTTACTTTTGGCAACCTTAGTTCATCCCCACATGCCCTATGGAAAGACCATGGTGGCCCATTAGTGCTGACAAAAAATACTCTGCTGCTCTTTGAAAAAGTTTTCTTTTGTATTTTCAGTGTGTTTTAAAAGTTGTTAGTTGTTGTCTGCAATTGCAGTACTTATTGTAAGTTTAATTTGTGAAATGAACAAAACTAGTTGTTAAACTATTAGAAAATCTGTTGTAATAGTGCTGTTACACTGCCTCTTCTTCTGTCCCTGGTCACTACAGATGGCTGTTCCTTGCACCTCTGCATTATAATGTGATAGAAGGGAGCACATAACAAGATAAGGCTTGTGAACAGTAATAAAAATTATTAACACTAAAAATGCTAAAGGCACTTGTATTAAAATACAAAATCACTTTTTTCTCATATAGTGCTCTAGACATTATGCAGAGCTATTATTACCTTACAGGCACTTACGAAAATCACCCTGTTGAAAAACTCACTGCCCATAACTATATAGGGTACTTTTCATTGTAAATATTCACTGCAGTACTTGATGGTTAAGTTCGGAATAAAAAGTATGTCGTTCCACATTTCAATTTTATGCTACATTTGTAATGATGAAATTAATTTTACCTTAAAATCAGTTTATTTTTATTCTATACAAATGGCAACAAAAATTGAATAAATAGTAACATATTTATGTTAATAGGCCTATCAATTTCATGGCATCACTTGTCTGACTAATTATTAAAAGTTATCAGTTTGGGTTTTTAGATTTTTATGTCCACTTTCCATGCATATAAAACATAATTTTCGTGTCAAATGTGATTTTAGGAAACAATTTGGATTTACAAAGATAAAGTGTTGACTTACATAACAGGTAAATAGTAGGCATTTNAATGTGATTTTAGGAAACAATTTGGATTTACAAAGATAAAGTGTTGACTTACATAACAGGTAAATAGTAGGCATTTATCTTATTTGAGCACATTTTCTGGTACCAGTAAGATAACACTCCACATAATATGCCGACCTGGTGAGTTTGACTGTGAGCAGTTCAAGTCAGTTATAATAATTTAAAATCTGAAAGAAACTTTGGTCAAGTGTATTTAATAAATGTATTATTTGTGTCACTGTCCAGTAACCAGTTTAAAAGTCAATATCTAAGTATGCATGTCTCTCATTTTAAACAAGTAACACCCTAAAAATCTTGATACAGGATGAGGAATATTCCTCTGGTATTATTAACATTTTACCACAGTTACGTGATGTTTTGTTAAACTTTTTANAATATGATTTTAGGAAACAATTTGGATTTACAAAGATAAAGTGTTGACTTACATAACAGGTAAATAGTAGGCATTTTTCTTATTTGAGCACATTTTCTGGTACCAGTAAGATAACACTCCACATAATATGCCGACCTGGTGAGTTTGACTGTGAGCAGTTCAAGTCAGTTATAATAATTAAAAATCTGAAAGAAACTTTGGTCAAGTGTATTTAATAAATGTATTATTTTTGTCACTGTCCAGTAACCAGTTTAAAAGTCAATATCTAAGTATGCATGTCTCTCATTTTAAACAAGTAACACCCTAAAAATCTTTATACAGGATGAGGAATATTCCTCTGGTATTATTAACATTTTACCACAGTTACGTGATGTTTTGTTAAACTTTTTANTATACAGGATGAGGAATATTCCTCTGGTATTATTAACATTTTACCACAGTTACGTGATGTTTTGTTAAACTTTTTAGTTTATACTAATCAATATGAAGAACATAGGTATTTTTGAGTCCATTCAAATAGTGTTTCACATGACTAACCTTTACCTTGATAACATGGGGAAAATCAGTTTCTAGACTAAATATGAGAATACAGTTTCATGAAATATATTTTCAAAAGCTAGGTACTGTATTGTTAGTATTTTGGTGAAATTGCATCCATGTCAGTGCTAGTATTCATATTTTATTAGTGAGAAGTTTATTACACATAAATAGAAAGGATAAAGTCAAAATTTAGCATTGTTAGACGCTGGAATAACCAGGGGCGTAGCCGGAAGGGGGCGATGCCGATTGTATCTCACTTTGCTTCAAAGCAAAGGTTTTCAACATTTGGTATTAAAATTATTAATAGTCCTTTAACTGTGATAAAAATATACTTGCTGTTAACTATGATGCATGTTATTATATTATGTGATAATTTTTCTCCTGGAATTTAGTATTAAGGGTTAGCCCCCCCCCCAACCCGTCCTGTTCTACCTCGGAGACTTGAGAAATTTCTAATTTCTTGCTGTGTGACTGGGGATAACTAGTGTAATATGCCCAGATATATATTCACAGTGACATGAGAGCGTGAGAACAAAGCAAAGTGGTGACTTGTGTGCAGTGCCATCGCCGAGTGGAGGGCTGGGACTGAGCCACGGTCCCGGGGCAGGGCTGCCACCACACCTGCTCGGCAGCGGGGCCGCCCAGCAGCACCAACAACTGCTCAACGCCATGCAGCAGCCGCAGCTGGTCACACCGCCGCCCGCACCCGCACACCCACCTCCACAGAGGCCGCTGCACCAGCACCACAACCACAACCACAACCANTCACACCGCCGCCCGCACCCGCACACCCACCTCCACAGAGGCCGCTGCACCAGCACCACAACCACAACCACAACCATCACTACCCGGTACGTATCACACCACTTTGCTCTGCAGTATCTCCTGATTGCCTCCACCACTACCCGGTACGTATCACACCACTTTGCTCTGCAGAATCTCCTGATTGCCTCCATCACTGACCAGTATATCAAAATGTTACTGCCTCCTTCACTACTCAGAATGTTGCTGCCTCTACCACCATTTATATAGGCTGCTCATGATTGATTGAGCACTTTTGAAATCTTCATTTGAAAAATATTGCTGTCCTTGCCGGCAATATATTTTAACTGACACACTGACTGGCATACATTCAGTTACAGTTGGTAATGATGGAAGGAAAGTACTTCCTTGTCTTTAAGTAAACCTTTGTTAATACAGAATTTTTTTTTTTTTTTTTACTTTTTTTTAAATACTTATAAGTGTGAGAATGAGCAAATTTATAAAACATTTACAATTTGAACAATTTTACACTTTCATTTGACTAAAGTGATCAGGCTTTCAAAAGTGCTCAGTTTACCATAAACAGCATATATCTCATTTACTGCTACCATCACAACCTGTACTTAGGTGTGTGCAGCGATCATCATTATTGTGTGCACAAAATTAAAGAACCGTCATATAAAAGTCAGGATCCGGGGGTTTTGTTTTTGATGTTGAGATTTAAAATAGTGATGATTACGCAAGAGTTGCGCAAAATGGGATATTATAATAAGACCACAGTTTGCATTATTTCATAAAATATTAATGGAAAACTTTATTGTAAAAGATAATTTT
Organism: Clitarchus hookeri; assembly: GCA_002778355.1. Classification (NCBI taxonomy): domain Eukaryota; kingdom Metazoa; phylum Arthropoda; class Insecta; order Phasmatodea; family Phasmatidae; genus Clitarchus; species Clitarchus hookeri. Next base: position 85,195 of record NQII01000179.1, on the reverse strand, counting down.
TATAAATTTGAAACGTGAAATGAATCAAATCAAGCTCAATCCTGCCCTGACGTGATGGACAAATCAGTTTAGGTATTCCTCAGAATGTCTCATACAGACCAGCGTGTTCTTAGGCATGCTGATATTCCAGAATAATAAATAAATCCGAAAGGCCACAATTTTAAATTAATAAACATACTGGTCATTTGGGTGTGCCTGGTACACCCGGCACACCCTGTGCGCACGCTTGTGTTGCCTACATCACCACCTGATATGTCACTTGTGATCAGCCGGCATGTTTCTTCTTCTGGTGCCTACAATGTGGTGACTTGCAAGAGTGGTTTCATTTTGAAATATCAGATAATAGAAGCAAACAAGTTTTAATTTTTATGCAGGTGATTTATTGTAATATGGAGTAAACTGGAATTTACTTTATGGTATGTCTCTTTTGAAAAAATTATTTGCCCTCAATCTCTCTTATTTACATGTTTCTTCTCTTTTTGGGACATGTGAATACTGTAGTTGATAGTGTTTTGTTCGTTTGTATAATTACCAACTTTCATGAGTGTTGTCATAAAGCATGGCACTGTGGGCTTTTAGTGTGCAATGACGCATGGCATCCACTCACTGTCTTACATGTTAGATAAAAGTTTGCCTTCAGCTTTAACCCTACAACATACCATTGTTTTTGAGAAGTTAATGCCTAATGATTTGTAACATTTGCAGCGTTAGATCATAATAAATTAATTTTTTGAAAACTGTGGCATTTAACATAAAAATGCAACATTGCTTTTTCATTTATCATGTACAGTAGATTTCTAAGCTGCAGGAAGAAAAAAAAATCAGACAGTTACATTTTTAAATGCGCAAATGGGATTCCAACCCATCTGTTTTTATGGATGGATGTTGATAATTGCGGCCAATTTTTAATGGTTTGCGCGCTATCGTTCAGTAATGCTTTATCTAGAATCTCAGAGATTTGTCTTTCATTCTGGCCATATTACTAGTAATAAATGTTAGCTTCAGCTACACTTTCAAGGGTGGTTACACCTTACTGGAATAGACTCATGCTATAGGTCATGTTTATATTTACAAATATATATAAATATATCAGGGGTGGATCTAGACTTTTGTTAGTGGTGTATGAGGAGAGGGGAAGGGGGGTCCACAACATTATTGAGTTGGCGCCAGGGCCATAGGCCGTTACCAGAAGCGAGGGATCCAGGGACCCTCCCCGGGAAATTTTTTTCATTATGAGGTGCAAAATGGTGCTATTTAAGCAGTTTTTGAACTTAAACGTTGAATATACAGCTGACAGAAATGTTGGTATTTTTAAAGATATAATTTGTTTCAGTGAACAATTTTACAAAGATACCTTTATCAAACCCGGAACCGTGTACCCTTCCTCGTTTGGGGGCCCCTTAACGATTGAGGGCCCTGGATCCCTATGCCGGCTGCCCCGGTGGTAGTTAAGGCCCTGGCTGTCATGGATCTAGTCTTCCAAGAAGAAGCATGGAAGAAGATTACAGCCCCAACGTGTTCTAAAAACCATTTATTCAAACTAAAAGAAACCTCTGATTCAATTCAATTTTGATATAAAATACATATACAGGACAAATTCAAGTCATCTTTTACTATTCTTTGTAAATTTTCACCATCTTAGGGTTTGAAATTCAAAAAATCCTAAAATTAGTTATGTAGGCAATATTTTAACGTTAAGAGCACAACTGTATGTTATGAGGTTAATAAACTAATTAGGAGAACACGAAAACACATTTTATCCCTTTTCTCCCTCTTAGGGGTTAATGTACTTCTCTGTATTTAAGAAAGCAAAGAGAAACAAGGAAGAAAAAAACTCAGTAAGGATAATATTTACAATACAAATTCTTGGTGCCTCTTTTTGTTAACGAATCTATGAATTATGACTTCCGGGTCTAGTGGAATTTCTCAATGGACCAACATGAGAGCAAGCCCAGTGAGGCTTTCTTCACTGATATTAGCCCAAAGCCAAGTGTTCAGCCGCTGCAGGGTAGAAAAAATGTGTTCCGTGGTCGCTGCACTGACTGGAAGTGTAGCCAAAATCCGCAGAAGTTTGTGGTTGGTGGGATACATGTCAATGTCGCAGTTTTGCAATGATTCCAAACCGAAATATGGAAGTTTTTCTTTGATCTTCCCTGGTAAATATTTACAGTTTCCCTTATAATAGCTTCATCTTCTGATTTTATTTTAGTTATTGGCAAGATGGCTTGAAGATTAAATAAATTCATAACTTCCGTTGAAAGTCTATCTTTTAAGTCTGTGATGATGTTGTCAAAAAGTGATATATAAAAAGATCTTCGGAAGTATTCGTCACACGACTCAGCAGAGTGGTTTTGACTGCTGGTTTGGAGGGAAACAAGTCATGGTATCTTTAAATCAATACCTAACTTTCAGCTATTTCCCGTACTTCATAATAAAGGCCACTAAAGATGGATTCAGCCTTTTCTCACTTTTCTTCAAGTACACTTGTATTGTCTTCTATTGCATCAGTACCCTTTTTTAAATCAAGTGTTGATGTTTGAAGAAGGTGACCAATTTACATAGTTACTCCTAAAATATCATTAAGTCACACAACTGAGAGGAGAAAACGGATCAGATGACGTCTTTCTGTCCTGCCATGTAGAAATTTCTGATAGAACATTGTGAATCTTAATAATAAATTCCCCTTGGAACTGAAGGTGCCCCTCGTGTCTCTCGACCCAACGGGATTTCGCAAATACCATGAACAGAAGCACCCATTTTCTTCTTAAAAACATCATGTCTCTTTGGAGAGGCATTAGCAAAAGATACTATTTTCTTCATAGTTCCAGAGGCCTTTCTGCATGAAACTACTTTTAAGGAGTTTGCCAAAGAATTATTCAAAATGTGGTTGTTGCACGGACAGCGCTGAGCGTGTGTGGCTATTTTCTTTAGTTCTTGAATAGCACCGTTTGTTTCAGATGCCATTACTGAGCAACTGTTGACCCCAAAACCTATGCAAAACTTCAAGTCTAAATCAGAGTTCTTGGCGATATCCTCTACGATATGGCCTAAAGAAACTTCAGTCAAGCGACGTTCTCATCCCTGCGATTTAATATCTTCCTCTCGAATCATATCGTAGGCATTAACAAATGTAATGAAATCTTCCCTCACGACACATTCATGGAGGTATTGCAAAGATACTCAATTGACAAATACTAGAAATGTCTGTTGTCTCATCGAATATTACAGAGACAAATTGTGCTCCTTTAACTCTTTTTAAGATAGTACTTTGAATCTCTTCCTTACAACAATTAATAAGTTCATTTTGAGTGTGCTTTCTAATATATGTAGCATTGGACGGAGCACTCTCCAAGTGTATGCGCAGATTGTTGTCACTAGCATCTATCCTAAACCGAAGCAACTCTCTGAAATTTCCGTCAGTGTTTACGACCATACTGTGTTTTTCATCTCCATTTAGAAGATTGTCAATGCTCTTATCATCCCTATGACCTCTGAAAGGAATGTTTTGCGTACCACATAAAATAATTGTTTTTACAATAGGAATCAAGCGCTGCTTATTTTCCTCTGTTTGTGCCATCTGCTGCGAATGAATTTGATTTGCTATTTCTACGGCAGGATTGTCGTATGTCAAGAGAAATGTTTTCCCAACATCAACAGCATTGATATGATATTGGTTTTTCTCATGTACAACCAAATCGCCCTTTTCCCCTAAAAGGTTGTTAAACTTTCTCAATGGTTCTTTTACAAGTTTTCTCAAAGGAGTTTTTTTTGTAACCACATCCTGAACCAGTTGTAAAAAGTACACAATATTTACAGTTTAGCCCTTTGTCTTTATCTGAAAGAACAAGCCTGTGAAATTTTTGAAAGTGAGATCTCTGGGCACATTTTTTAGTAGGTTTTTCCTTTTTCACCACATCACTATAGGGGAATTGATAATTTGCAAGAGGTGTCCATGGCTTCTCAAGTAACATTATTTTGGAGTAATCGCTTACCCTTGTCATCCCAACATAAAATCCTAAGTCACTAGACAAGTGACTCTGACTTTGGAAGTGTTGAAAAGTTCTAGTGAGGTTTATGCTTACTTGATTTGTGTTCTGTAGATGCTCACTGACACCTACAGAAGAGAGGTTGACACTCGCACTATCATCACCACATGTTTTCATTATTTTTGGTTTGAAAAACTTATCAATTCTATGACTCTTCATCCTAAACTAATCACAGTCACGAAGTATAGGAATGTGGACGGTACTGTAGTTAGCTCTCTAACCTACGTAGACACGGCTAATACAATCGAATCAGCTGACGGATGCCTGTCCACAGTGTTACCACCATGTGCGTGGATAATTTCCTGCATTGACCTTTAATTTCAGTAACAACTTTCAACTATTCTAATGCAACTGTGANGATGCCATTACTGAGCAACTGTTGACCCCAAAACCTATGCAAAACTTCAAGTCTAAATCAGAGTTCTTGGCGATATTCTCTACGATATGGCCTAAAGAAACTTCAGTCAAGCGACGTTCTCATCCCTGCGATTTAATATCTTCCTCTCGAATCATATCGTAGGCATTAACAAATGTAATGAAATCTTCCCTCACGACACATTCATGGAGGTATCGCAAAGATACTCAATTGACAAATACTAGAAATGTCTGTTGTCTCATCGAATATTACAGAGAAAAACTGTGCTCCTTTAACTCTTCTTAAGATAGTACTTTGAATCTCTTCCTTACAACAATTATTAAGTTCATTTTGAGTGTGCTTTCTAATATATGTAGCATTGGACGGAGCACTCTCCAAGTGTATGCGCAGATTGTTGTCACTAGCATCTGTCCTAAACCGAAGCAACTCTCTGAAATTTCCGTCAGTGTTTACGACCATACTGTGTTTTTCATCTCCATTTAGAAGATTGTCAATTCTCTTATCATCCCTATGACCTCTGAAAGGAATGTTTTGCGTACCACATAAAATAATTGTTTTTACAATAGGAATCAAGCGCTGCTTTTTTTCCTCTGTTTGTGCCATCTGCTGCGAATGAATTTGATTTGCTATTTCTACGGCAGGATTGTCGTATGTCAAGAGAAATGTTTTCCCAACATCAACAGCATTGATATGATATTGGTTTTTCTCATGTACAACCAAATCGCCCTTTTCCCCTAAAAGGTTGTTAAACTTTCGCAATGGTTCTTTTACAAGTTTTCTCAAAGGAGTTTTTTTTATACCCACATCATGAACCAGTTGTAAAAAGTACACAATATTTACAGTATAGCCCTTTGTCTTTATCTGAAAGAACAAGCCTGTGAAATTTTTGAAAGTGACATCTGTGGACATATTTTTTAGTAGGTTTTCCCTTTTTCACCACATCACTATAGGGGAATTGATAATTTGCAAGAGGTGTCCATGGCTTCTCAAGTAATATTATTTTGGAGTAATCGCTTACCCTTGTCATCCCAACATAAAATCATAAGTCACTAGACCAGTGACTCTGACTTTGGAAGTGTTGAAAAGTTCTAGTGAAGTTTATGCTTACTAGATTTGTGTTCTGTAGATGCTCACTAACACCTGCAGAAGAGAGGTTGACACTCGCACTATCATCACCACATGTTTTCATTATTTTTGGTTTGAAAAACTTATCAATTCTATGACTCTTCATCCTAAACTAATCACAGTCACGAAGTATAGGAATGTGGACGGTACTGTAGTTAGGTCTCTAACCTACGTAGACACGGCTAATACAATCGAATCAGCTGACGGATGCCTGTCCACAGTGTTACCGCCATGTGCGTGGATAATTTCCTGCATTGACCTTTAATTTCAGTAACAACTTTCAACTATTCTAATGCAACTGTGANGCCATGTGCGTGGATAATTTCCTGCATTGACCTTTAATTTCAGTAACAACTTTCAACTATTCTAATGCAACTGTGAGTTGCGACTTCACTCGGATGTGCCATGCTAATGGGCGAGTTATTTGCAAGTGAGTCACGGCATTCATCATGCCTGCGCGGGAACGGACAAAGGGTATTCTATAAATAGTATCAATATTGTGTTGCGACGCGTAGTTGTTTATTATTCCGCCATGTGCTGGTGACATTCACTTTTGTCATGTTAATAAATGATTTCAGTAGTAGAGCTGATTAAGAGTTTAGCAGATGTTGTAAAGCCCTATCTACAATTGACTTAGTTGTTTCCATACAGCGCTGCAATGTCAAAAATACATGTTGAATAATGGGGGTGGCTACAAACAACTGTAGACGTTGTGGCAGCGTTAAACATTAGACGTATCACATTAAAAGTTGGCCAACTTCCAAGTTTTTGCATTTTAACATTTAAGGCTAACAAATCAGTATTCAAGACATCACAGACAAGCACAACAAATAGTATGCACATTCACTAGTAAATAGATGCATCATCATTGTACATTTTTATTGTGATCAGTTACACAAAATCAAGTAACCAAAATCACAAAAGCATTTAAAAATAATTTTGTAATATTATGAAGTCTGTAGAATTACTCTTTATAAAAATAATTGATGGCATCATACATTAATTTGTAAGTATTTTTATAGATCTCCAACATACATATTCAAAATAGTACTCTCTACAAAATCCACACTCATTTAATTTTTCTACCTGTTAACATAAGTTATAGAAATTATAGTTTTCTTATTGTAACATTTAGTGTTTAACAAGTCAACTGTATGAGTCTTAATAGTTCCCATGTTGTGAAAAAAAATATGAGTCATAAATTCGTCCACTATTGAGTTATTATAAATTGAGTGGACTGTACCTACATGAACAATCTGCATGTTCTTTATCTTCCTGTCAGCATGTAGGCTGTTTCTCTCTCATTCTTGATGAAAGTATCAAGGATCACACTCAATCGCGTTATGTCTCAACTCAATGATCTTGAGTAGGCCTACATACTATTTTTAATACTACAGGATGGAAAGATCTTAAATCCAGTCTTGCATATGGCAGTGCATGGTTTTAATCCACATTTACACAAATATGACATCTTTGCATAATCTATTCTATTATCATTTTCAGTTGTACATCATTCTAGATGTTGGAATTGAGTAAACTAATGATTTGGGTAACATTGTGCTTGTATTATAACACTTTTTTACACCCTTGCACCAGTGTACAATACCTGATGTTCCTTGCACTCTTGACAGTACTTATGAAAAATATAAGATGTGTTTCCTGTAGTGTTCAGCTGAAGGCTTCTTTACTTCTGATATCACTCTTGCAATGGATGATGTGACTAATGGTTAATATTCACCCATATTATCATGAATTGATCAGTTGTTCAGCAATTTATGCTTCACATTTTTTTATTTTGTCTATTTACGAGTTTTATCTAATTTGCTTTCCGGTCACTGATGTATCTTTCACAAGCTGTATTAGTTAATTTCTTCACTCAGTTATACTGTATTGGACACAGATCTCTATTGGGGAGATGTTATTGAAGACTTTCGAAGAGGAACCAGGAAAGATGTTAGAAATTTGTATGGATCATTATCCCTGTCAGAAACTTAGAAAAATTTCAATATAAAGTAGGAATTCCATTTAAAGTACTTCTTACTTTAAAGTACATCTTTCAAATCACCAGGTGATGTAATATAATTAAATACTTATCCAGTATAAAGTATTATTCAGTATTAAGTATAACAATTCAATTCCTTTTGTGTACTTTGTATTTAGATTATACTGTAGTTTATTCCCTACTGATACGAAAATTTTAATGCAGTATACATTAAGAAATTGTTTTGAGTAAATGTGTGTATGCAAGGATGGTGCATTTTACTCATGTTGGCAAGAAGTTAGCTGTGTGTGGAATAAAGCAGTGAGTTGATATGCAGCAGGTTCACGAGAAGCACCACTCAAATGGCTCAATGAACGGCAGCGAGTCGTCAATGAGTGCCATCAGCCGGCTGGCAGCGAGCAACACAGACATCACCATCACGTCCACCCACCCGTCACCCCAGAACCTGCAGAAGCCGTCGCCCATCCACGCCTCCAGCAATGGCTTGTCGCACCACCACCGCAGCAGCCCACCTGTCGACTTCCTGGCTGACTCACCCAGTAAGGACAATCTCATCCCCAACACATGCTCCACTTTCTTTGCATGTGCGCAGATTCTTGTTACAAGAGAAAATATGTCTGCCAACTGCACAGTAGTCGTAGTCCCAAAACTGAATGGCTTTTTTTCTGACAGAATACGTAGTCAAAACTAAGCACAAATTTAGAAACTGTGACATGTTCTGAATTGGGAAGTGGGGGAGGAGACACTTGCATGTGCTGGTAGACATGCTATTCCTTGCCAGTTTCCACTCCTTCTACTCCAAAAGTTATAACCTTGCAGCAAGATGCAAAATAAAATTGACTTTTGTGTATGTACGTAATGTCTTATTCAAATGTAAACAGATAAAATAAAAAATTTGACTCGGGAGAAGCATGATAGGGCATTTTATAAAAATGTTCACTGTAGAAGATAAATGTATTATTTTTCGTTTTGTTTTCAAATCACATACTCCTCATTCTTCACTTCCTAATATGTGTTAAATTGCATNAAATGTATTATTTTTCGTTTTGTTTTCAAATCACATACTCCTCATTCTTCACTTCCTAATATGTGTTAAATTGCATAAAAATTAAATTGATAATAAAATCAACAATTATTTTGTAAGACCAAGAGAGAGATCTAAATTGTTGCACCTACCCTCCCTTCATGCCCCAAGGAGCAATAAATGTGTGCCACTTTATAGTTGGAGACATTGTTTCGCCACCACACTTAGAAATGCCTACACAAAATTTTGCAGTTCTGCGCTATAGTTACAGTTCTGTATTAGAACAGTCTAACCGATTTAGAACAGTCTAACCAATTTCAAAATCACAATAATATAATTTTCCCCAATTCAAGCAATTTTTCTTTGACGCTATTGAATAAGTACAGTATTTTTATTAGGGTTGTACGGCACTTGTATGCAAATGTTTGGAGAAAAGCTGTACAGTGTAAAGTTAAGCCTCACTACATTTTTGGTGTCTTGTTTTATGTGGAGATACTACGGGAAAATTTTACTATTTAATATTTATACTACGGGTTGGTTAGGTTATGTTTATACAAACGGGCAGAAACAAGACAGCAGTTGTTATGGAAGCACCTTGCCAATAACACAGTTGCAAGAGTACACACGTGAGAACATATATAACACAACATTGTGTTAAAATTGTTAAACATTATAGAAATAAGTCTTGCTATGGTTACTCACACACTTGTTTTCTCAACAGTTTAAGAGTTGGGTGGTATTCATGTAACTTGCTTTCATTGTCAGGGTGAAATTGAAAATGTACTACATGTCGTGTAGGAAGTAATGGTGTCAGTAATATGGTCCCACAATAAAAATTAATTAGGTTGGCCAAAAACACAGTTTGAAGCACTGCAGTTGGATTATGATCTGACAATTGCAAAATACAAAGTAAGTGAGAGAAATAACAACTCCACTTTTAAAATACAAAGTTATGTTCAACAAACTGCTAGTTTATAATTAAATTCCCAACTTTGATGGTTATTCCGACAGTACTGTTGAACATAATACACTGCAGCCCACACCATAAAACACCAAAGGGAAACTATATTGCATGGAACTCTGTTCGTTCCACCATGTCTAAACCCACTGGGGTTAGAGGATTAGAGTACAAGGGAAGTGTTCAACCCATTTTGCTCTTGCTCAGAAGGAAGAGTGTAGGGAAGCTGCGAGACATTCTTGAGGGACCTCCTCGACCACTTTCTCTCCAAGCTTGTGTACAATCCCCAGATGCTACCATCCCACTATGCGTTACTTCAGACGAGTGGGAGAGTGGAAGAACATAGCCAGAACCACCTAGAAGGTCAAAGAAGAGCAGGAAAAAGACCTGGATACTCCATTTATAAGAAAAAGAGAGCACAGCACAGAAAGAGTGCCAGAGTCTAATGTACAGTCTCCATGTCATCCACAAGGCCTCTTCTTCCCACTTGTCAAAACCTCCAGTCAGTGCAAGGGACAAGGTTTGTGCCTACACAGAGCGACCTCGGGTGGGCGAGTACCTATCATACTAGGGAACCAAATCCCACAGCCCAAGCTGGCACAGCCTGCAGAAACTCATAACCTAACTCAAAAGGCAGAGAAACATCGCCGCACTTTCGCAGTCTTCTCGGAGCCTGTTCTCTCAGCCCACCAAGGTTCCAGGGAAACACAACCTGTGGTTAGGACCTGAGATCCCAGAGACTGCTCCAACTGCAATATAGCATCAAGGCCGGAGACCATACAAATGTATGTGTTTGATTCAAATAATTTGTATACAGTAATTTGCATATTTTAGCATGGCACTTTTTTTTACACCAAATGTTGCCATAGCAACTTCATAAATTCTTCTGGAGGATTTTTTCTTGCATTTTCAAAACTGAAAGTAGTACAGTGAGACATACAGATATTGTCTTGATTATTTCTTTGTTCGGAATAACATAGGCCTTAGTTGTACCACGAGTTGGTGGGTAGCAGAATCACATGATGTCCCACAGCTAGTCACCATATACATGACACAAAATGGGTGGGAATTAGAGCATATCTAACCAATGGCAAGGCAGATGGCCATGCAGTGGAGCAGAACACAGCCAGGTTTATCTGTTTGGAATACAATGACACAGCTGCTATGCAAGTTTGAAGCTGCTCCAAGGAGCAATGATAATTCATGTTCAGTACTGTTTATCAGGTTTTCATAAAATGATTTTTCATCTAGACTGCTGCCTTTTTTGTGTTGCATGGTATTGTGGCTGTTCTGCATTTTCACCCTCTTGTCTCTCATAAATGTTGCTGTTTGATGAATAAAAACACTGTACACTAAAATATGTATAGTAAATGTGAAGGAATATTTGTGATGCATAGGGGAGTTACATTTATTATTGTTTTTTGCATGAGCAACTGTGTAGTAACACTGATATGCTTGTGATGACTGTCCCATAGATCAACCGACCATCAACCAGACAAACAGCAATGTGGTGGACGGCATCAATCTGGATGAGATAAAGGAGTTTGCGAAGGCATTCAAGTTGCGACGCCTGTCCCTTGGTCTGACGCAGACGCAAGTGGGGCAAGCTCTCAGCATCACGGAGGGCCCCGCCTACAGCCAAAGTGCCATATGCAGGTAACCTTCTATGTCATATCCCATTCATTTGTGTGTTCTTTGTGTGCAGTTGTGTGTTTGAATCTTCATGTTGTGTAATAGACAGTCAGTTTTGCATTAGACATTGTTCATATATGCCCAAGTGTTAAAAACATGCTTTTTCAATACTATTTTTAGGAACCCACTAAGCTGACAGCTAAAAGAATGTGCAGAGCTCTGGGTGATATGCTGTTATCTTTCTAGGAAGTACTCATTATTTCCAGTTTAAATTATTATGTTAACATTAGTTAATTGTATGCCTGACTGCCATATAAAGGAAATACTTTACAAAAAAAAATTTTCAGAATGTTGAAACTCATTAATTGACAAATTCTAAAAATGTGACTACTTTCAATCATTATTTCCATTAAGTCAAAGGTTACAGAAGGACATTTTCCATCAAAAATATGTACAGCCATCATCTTAAATTCTGAGAAAAAATAAGCTGTGTGGACAACTACTTTAAAAATCTACCTGGATATGGTAGCAATAATCACACAAAAATTGACCTTCCAGGAAAAAGTTTTTACTTGTGTGATTATTGACACACACACACACACNTAGCAATAATCACACAAAAATTGACCTTCCAGGAAAAAGTTTTTACTTGTGTGATTATTGACACACACACACACACACGCACATGCACACGCACACATGCAGATATATTGTTCCGCATATTTCTTTGTTTTGCAAGTNTAGCAATAATCACACAAAAATTGACCTTCCAGGAAAAAGTTTTTACTTGTGTGATTATTGACACACACACACACACGCACATGCACACGCACACATGCAGATATATTGTTCCGCATATTTCTTTGTTTTGCAAGTANACACACACACACACACGCACATGCACACGCACACATGCAGATATATTGTTCCGCATATTTCTTTGTTTTGCAAGTAATTTAATTTGACATTAGATCATTTGTCGACAAAACCAGAGTATGTGTGCTCCTGTGTTCTACTCCAGAACAGCTATCACTGAAGTAAAATCAATTTTAACACCACACAAAATATTTTTAGAAAGATTTTATTTTTAATTATTTAATAGAGTGGTGTGTGTGTGATCATGCGCAAACATGAATATAATTTCTTACACCTTGGTTTGTCCCAAAAGATTTTATGCCCATCACCACCTTTAGAGGGGTGGGCTTGAATCACGCCATCCAACACACTCACATTTTCCTGTTGTGCACTTTACGTGCAATTTCTGCACTGTAGGCAAAGACTGTATGCAAAGTCTATTGCAATTTACACACTCACTTATTTACATCTCCCCAGGTAGCAGGAGATGGAGGACTGGCATGCAGCCACATTGTTGGGTGGGGGGTCGGGGGTACACCTGTTCATTTTCCTACTCGCCTGCAAAAATTTCACTCTTGTTTGTTCACTGTTCAATCTTAAACACTTCACATTTCACAGTTCAATCTTACACCCCAGACCTGCTCCACTGTAAAGTCACTGGATTGTAACATGAGTGGCCAGTGAACTAATTTTCCCCTTTTGCTTTTTATATAGCGTAGCCATGTTAAATATTTATTATCAGTGTGTAGCATGAAATGCTGGTCTTCTAAGTGAGGGCGTTAACAGCATAGGCATAAGACCCAAATGATCACAAGACACTCCATTTGGTTANATGCTGGTCTTCTAAGTGAGGGCGTTAACAGCATAGGCATAAGACCCAAATGATCACAAGACACTCCATTTGGTTAGTTTGGTGGTGCTATGGCCAAACTGAGTATTCCTATAGCATATGACCAGTCTTGATCCATGATCTGCCAGCTGACACACAATGACTCTTACTTCTGTTAAGCTTGCATCCATTTATACAAAAGGGTGATGGTTCTGGTTCATTTGTGGCAACACGTGGCACTGTCTGATTTGTTGTTTCAGTTGTTTCAGTGATTTTTAACACTAGTGCATCCAGCAGTCCCGGTGCTGTGGTGACAGTAATTTGGGCAAAATAAGGCATGTAATTGTGTAGTCAGTTTGCAAGCCCAATGAATCTCTTAGCTAATTTCATGAACCTGGGGNATCCAGCAGTCCCGGTGCTGTGGTGACAGTAATTTGGGCAAAATAAGGCATGTAATTGTGTAGTCAGTTTGCAAGCCCAATGAATCTCTTAGCTAATTTCATGAACCTGGGGTTGCTGGTTCTGCATCAGCAATTTTTCCATGTGACAGGGATTTACGGAGTTTCCAAACTCTGTCATGATATGTCCAAAAAAACTGACCACGAGTTTTCTTCATGGTGCTTCACTGTGGACACTATGAGGTGGTTAGTAGTGAGGTGCTCCAGTACTAGGTATAATTGACGAACGTGAGCATCCCAGTCCTGGGACCAGATGATGACATTCGGTTGCATCATAAATCTTCTGGGTAGCGCTCCAACATGCATACCATCGTATTTTGGAAGGTGGAGTGGACACTCTTGAGGCAGAATAGTATGGCCCAAAACTGGAACCGGCGGCTACCGAGACTCGTGAATACAGTTTTCTACCAGTTTTCGTGGTGGATGGGCACCTACCAGTAATTGCTCGTTAGGTCCACACTTCTTAGAGTTAGGCGAACATATTGTTGGCACTGATCTGAAAGGAAGCACTCTGCATCATAAGGTTCAAAGGCCAAAAATTAACATAGAAGAGCAGCAGCCCATCTTTTTTCGGAACCAGTACACTACAGGCTGTTAGAGGGTTCAATGACCTGCTCGTGTAGCATTTCTTCCACTTGCTCGCAGATCACGTGCTGCTCTATAAATTTGTGACCTCTAGATCCCACGTACACTAGTTCCTCCTCTGCAGTTGGGATAGCATGTTCAGTTGAGGTCATGAAATGCTGCAAGACAGAAAATGTAAATATGACCTGTCTTTCTTTCAACAGTCGTGCCACTGTATCTTGATACTCTGGAGGTAAGTAATTTCCCAAATTGTCCACCATCACTGGTTTCGTCAGTTTAAAACCTTCACTCCCCGAATATGTACATCATTCTTCTCTCACTCTCACCTATTTGTACACATTGTCCCACAACCTCTGCAAAGCATGATAACCATGTTGGCAGTCCCAAGGGCTGTACCTGTGTCATCATGATTGATTAGTTCAATCAAACTCAGGTCTGGTTACATTTCTTCAGGGTGGATGAAGCCATGCTGCATAAATGTATGGCTCACTATTGTGTCCACTAGAGTAGCAGTGAGTAGAGAGTTCAACACTACCATGATTCAAAGCAGGTGCACAGTAGTCCTATCAAATGGCCCAGAAACGAAGCCTCTTCTCATCCTGTGGATGCTTGTATTTGATCTTACAGGAGGCTGGTTATGGACAGATCCCCCTCTTTGAAAGTTTTCTGATGGTGGCTGGTTGCACAGTGGGTACGGTAGTTCTTATGTCAGTGGAATGTTCCCTCCATGCACAGGTGGCACTATGGAGGACAGTTCAGTCCTCAATTGACCCAGTCGCTTGGAAGGCAGTTAGCGGTGCCCGAATACTGCATGGAGGTGGCGGTCTTGGCGGTTTCTCCATTCCATCAAACCCATGGGTTTGATGCCTGGCTGGTTCTCATCTTCTCATCGCTAGACCACTCCAGGGACAGATAGGTACAATTGTTTCTGTCCCCATTCAGCCATCATTGCCTGCGGACTGTATCTCTCCACTGTCTGCCCTGGTATAGNGGTTTCTCCATTCCATCAAACCCATGGGTTTGATGCCTGGCTGGTTCTCATCTTCTCATCGCTAGACCACTCCAGGGACAGATAGGTACAATTGTTTCTGTCCCCATTCAGCCATCATTGCTGTATCTCTCCACTGTCTGCCCTGGTATAGGAATTAAGAATGGTCACAAGGAGTCAAGGAGACACCAGGTGGTGATCATCGGGAGGGCCTTGTGGTGGGTGTGTCTGGATAGATATGCTGAAACAGCTGGAGCATTCGAGCCATGAATCACTCCACTGGTTCTCCTTTGCATGGTTGTTCCCCATAGAATTTCATCTGACACTCATCCCTACCAGCGGCTGCAAAAATTGTACACATAACCCATCTGCCAGTGTGGCCGTGATGTCCACCTGTCTCCATGTCAACCAGCATTCACATGCTGGACAATGAAGTTGTGTACTCACATGTTCAGTCTATTTATCTGTCAGTGCCCAGCAGCATAACAATTGCTTGTTCCACACAAAAGTGTAGAAACAGTTTCAGGTCCTCTGTACAAAGTTCACTAAATTCAGGTAATGACACATGCAGTACTTTTTTTTTGGCTTGGGTTGTGGAAAAGTATCAAATCTTGTGGCAGGGTAGTGACACATGTTTTTGTATCCATGAAGACAAGCATCACGCTGTCGGAAGTGTAATCTCTATGTTTTGTCCTTAATGTTCATTTCACCACTGTAATGAAGGTATGGTTGGCAGGTCACAGCATAGCAGCAGGTTTCACTCCAGACTGGGGCCCCACGCTTGCTTCACACGTAAACACCCCTTCCCCCATTGTACACAATTCTCTGTCTATAGAATACAAACAGTAATGTACTCTATGGTACAACACACAAGATGCTACCCCTATTCTGAAATGTCACTTGTTACACTGTCACATGTTTTCCTGCAGCCTGACCGTAGTTGTGCATTAAATTCTGGCTCCTTTTAAACACCCATGTTCATGCATTTCCATGTTAACCGGCAATGCACATTGTTCACACTTAACCACCTTCACTCCTCGGAACATTGTCTGCTGAGCAGAAAGTTGGGTTTTCTCTGTGGAGCACTCCTATGCTGGGTGGCCCACCTTGGGTTGCTAGTCCTATTAGGCCAGGGTGAGCTAGATAACCAATATCTGCATGATGTGATGGAATTACGAGAATTAATTACATATTACAATCTACTTACTTACTTACTCCAGTACAAACCAATTCCCCACTGCTGCACACTGGCAATCATTGATCCTCGCTGCAATTAATTTTCACTACATAAATTTGGGCGCCAAATGTCACCGTGGTAAAGTCCCCAGTGCCTGTACACATGGCTGGAGACATGGCTTGTCTTGAGGGAAGCAAAGTGTAGAGGGTGCATATGGTTATGTTGCCCAGGTGCCACCCAAATTAAGCCTGGTCGAGATGGGGACGAGACTCTTAACATGTTCATGTCACATTCTGTGTGTGGCTGATCCTTATCAATAACGATTCACATTCTGGTACAACATGCGCATATACCGCACAACAGCATCACAAGTGTCTCTGTTAAGGCTGTAAGATATGCCCATAAACATAGTGATAGTANAATTTGGGCGCCAAATGTCACCGTGGTAAAGTCCCCAGTGCCTGTACACATGGCTGGAGACATGGCTTGTCTTGAGGGAAGCAAAGTGTAGAGGGTGCATATAGTTATGTTGTCCAGGTGCCACCCAAATTAAGCCTGGTCGAGATGGGGACGAGACTCTTAACATGTTCATGTCACATTCTGTGTGTGGCTGATCCTTATCAATAACGATTCACATTCTGGTACAACGTGCGCATGTACTGCACAACAGCATCACAAGTGTCTCTGTTAAGGCTGTAAGATATGCCCATAAACATAGTGGTTGTAGGGGGGCATGATATCATCACTAGTATTCTGATACACAATTTTTAGAACATGTGACTGCCACAACATTGCACAACTCACCATCAAGTCTCTGGGAGGAGTACTTCCATACAAATCACTCAGTAAATCAGTTCTACTATAGCATGCTGTTACATTAGAAAAAAATGGCAAAGTTTGAAGCTGTCACAAGCATGATGAACACATGGTCCAAGCAATTATTGGAAACTGCCAGTAACGTATGTTTTACATTAAGGCTCCTGGGGAGGTTGGGGAGGGTACTCATGCAGGACAAAAACATAAAGGGTGGTGTTTTAATTTGTGTTAACAAAATTACTAGCTAAGCGCGAAACAAAATATGCAGATCCCGCTCAGGACAGCGTCCACACCTCGCCATTCATATGTATCAGCATAGTGGTTTCGGAGGGCTGTTACCAACTGTTTGCACCAGATGGTGTAAAAAACGAAGTAATGTGACTCCAGTACAAAACAAAACCATTTTGCCAATTTCTGTCACTCTTGGTATGCTGAATGCACCTATACTGAGTGCCTCTTTTGATCACTATTTTGGAAGGTGGCACTTGACTGATTTCAGCCAAATTTGGCAGACAAAAAGTGCTATGAATGGCTACCCTAAACGTAAAATATTTTATTATATGAAAAACTGACTTTCTAAATGGTGGATATGTAAGTAAATATTTTAGATTGGAATGCCATATTTACTGAAACATGGGACCAACAGAAACAAAACTTGGTGTGCAGACTGTATGTACTGTGAATATTAAATATAATATATCACAGCCTCTCTTGTCAGCCATTTTGTAATAAAGTGCAACTTGAATAAATACACATTTTGTATCATATCTAAGGGACAACTTAATCAGTTGATATCAGATTTGTCACACAAATGGTGCAATGATAGCTCATGGTTTTAATAACTAAGGCACATATTGTAAAAATGGTAGCCATATAAATATTTTAGGTTAATATGCAATATCTGACTAATTTCACAAAACTTCATATGCTGACTGTACATAGGTGACCATCTAATTATTTTATTTGTAGATTTAGACCTGCAATTTTTTTTTAGGTATTTAATGATATAAAAAGAATATGTTTGTTATTTATTTCAAGAGCTCTCAATATTAATCTCTACAATTTAACATACCAGTGTAATCATGCTATAAGCTGCAAGAATTAAGTAATTTTAAATTAGAAAACTAATAATTTTCTAAAATGCTACCTAACCACAATTTATGCAACATATTGCATTTATAGAGCAATTAAACCTATTTGAACTTAAAATGGCATGCTGTTAGTTCTTCTATTGTGAACTGAATACACAAATTAGTATCTTCTCAACCAGTCCTCACCACATTTGCATGCAAAGAATACTGTGGAAGTGATGCATTAAAATTTTTATAAATTAACCTCTGATTTTAAAGGCAGCTTTATTATTCTTGTACCTAATATTGTATGCCGTATCTTTGGTATAATTAAAATTATTTAACTCAATCTTGGTGTGTTGTAGTACCTCCTGTGTGCACTTCATTTACTAAGTTAAAGCTTCAGTTCTCTACCACTTCTCTAAACACTAAAAAATTATTGTTATAGGCTTACATCATATCTCGGGAACTACTGAACACGTCATTAATTGACAAAATTTGTCTTCTATGCTGGTATCAAAAGTTCAAAATTGAATGAGGAAAATAAATGTTTATTATATTGTTACAATTTTCTCAAAGTCGGTGGGCTAAACCAAGTTCATTATGGGATGGAGGTCTTAGTTAAATAAAAGAGTTAATTACAATTTCATAATTTTATTTACAACTACTACAAACAATATTCTCTCAACTCAACATCTCACAATAAATTGATATCACTTACTGTTTTCAATTAATGACTTCAAACAATACAATTATTACATCAAAGAAATTAACATAATTAAATAATTAAAAATCAGTCCCAATAGAGAGTGTATCAAAACCTATTCAATTATTTTACGAATTATATGTCCATATTTGTCAGTTCCAATATTTACAATAAAGTCCATAACACATGTTATTCAGTCCCACCTCAGTTTAGTCCAGGTCCCACCAGTCCGCAATTTTCTCAAGTTCTCAAAGCGCTTTCACGCACAGTAGCCTTCACTCGTCAGGTTTCACGCCCCCTCATCCATTCACACTAACTACAAACACCTCGTCCGCAGTCACCTCGCAATCTCCCATCATCGTCCGTCCTCTGCACGTAGTTTGATTACCACACTCAGTTAAAGGGCTTCTACCAAGACTGCAGACAGTCCAATTGTGGCTTGTATTTATAAGGTCGTAGGCCATCACCCAGAAATTTCTCTAAATCCCACGGGCAGAGGGTCTAAATTCCCAGTATATTCTTGTCCATCCTTTACACTTGTTGACTTCTCCAGCAGCCCCTGGGGGGGGAGGGGGGAAGGGGGTTGCGATGGTGACAAGGCAGTGAGCGGGTCTGACAGAGGGAAGGGGAGGGGTGGGTTAGGTCGAGGTGGGTCATACCCCCTCTCCCATAGAGCCAGACTGCGCATAACGAGAGGTTGCGGCCGGTGTGAGCTGCAGCGCGTAAAACTGCCCCCTCATTAAGCCTGTTCATCCCGAACAGACTCTCCAACATCAGGACCTTCGTACAGCGTCAGTGGGTTGATGTGGACAACCTTAGGCTTCGCCCAAGAGCCTTATTGACAAATCCGGTAGACCACATCATTTATCTGTTTCAGGATCCTGTACGGGCCTTCCCAACATTCCTGTAGCTTCTGGCAATATCCCTTCCGCCTCTGAGGGTTGTACAACCACAAGAAGCTGTCCTTCTTGAAGTCTTTTTAGGCATTCTCTGGTCATATAGTGTTTTCATTCTGTCACTATTAATTTTAAGGTGCCTCCGGGAAAATTCATGAATGTCGACCAAATTTTGACGTAGTTTAATGGTATGTTCTGGGGTGACTACTTCTTCTTCTACTGTATGTCCGAACAGCAGGTCACCAGGGAGGCGAAGCTCTCTTCCAAACAGCATCCTTGAAGGTGTTACGCTTGTAGACTCGCGGACAGCCGAACGATATGCCAGGAGAAATAAGGATACCTTGCGAGTCCCAATCTTTCTGGTTGTCTTCTACAAAAATTGCCAGATACTGTTCCAGGGTACGATTTAGCCTCTCGACCGAAGGTGTAATGCTGTGCCTCTTGGTTTGGCACTGGTATGACCTCTGGCCACTTTTTGAAATAATATTGCGCTACTAGAAGGTACCGATTCCCCTTCTCAGTGACTGGTAGTGGTCCAAGAATGTCCACTGCCATTCTCTTAAATGGGTTCCCAATATTGTACTTCTGAAGGTGACCTCGTCCCTTAACATTTGGACCCTTCTTCGCGGTACATGCATCACATAGGCGGCACCACTTCTCAACATCCTCCCGACAATGCAGCTAATAGATCTCATTTGAACTCTGTCAAGGGTCTTATTTACACTGAAGTGACCACCTGCTGCTGTGTTGTTCAGTTGTCTTAGCACTTCTGGGATTCGGCACTCTGGTAGGACCAATTGTAAATGACTTTGTTTCCCATCATTACTTTCCCAGTTCCTGTAAAGCACACCATTCTTTAGAACAAGGGAATTCCATTGTGCCCAATATGCCTTGACTGTCATGCCTAGGCTGAATATTTCCTCCCATCTTGGTCAACGCCCGACTTCCTTCCACTCCAATATTGGATGCAAGGTGAGGTCACTTAGCTGATCATTCCATATGTCCTTATCGTCCCATGTAGGTGACGTGACCCATCACAAGGTAAAGGGCCTTGGATTCTTGTCCTCCTTGCTTTCCACGATACACCACCCTTTTCCTCCTGGTGTTCACAATGACGATAGAATGGTTAGCATGGTCTCCTGGAAAGTGCATCTGCATTGTTGTGAAGGTGTCCAGACCTGTGATGTATTTCAAAGTCATATTCTTGCACGTGCTGTATCCACCGGGCTCTTTGACCTTTGGGGTTCTTGAAATTTAGCAGCCAGTACATTGAAGCATTATCAGTTTTTAGGATGAAGTGTCTGCCATAAATGAGAATGTGAAAATGTGTAATTGCCTTCACCACTGCAGAAGCTCCCTGCATGTCACACAGTAATTCCTCTCATGCTTGTGTAGCACCTTACTGAAGTATTCCAATGGGCTCTCTTTTCCATTCTGAATCTAAGATAACACAGCTTTGATACCTACATCACTAGCATCAGTATCCAGAATGAATTCACCCTCTCTACTCGGGAAGCCCTGTACTGTTGGTTGGCTGCAGCTGCTTTCTGAACCACAGAATATAGGCGTGTCAAGTGTTCTTCACATGTTCTTCCTGTGACCACAATATCGTCTAGGTACACCTGACAAATGTCTAAGGGCCTAACTTTCTCCATCAGTCGTTCGAAGGTGGCAGGGATATTGCATAGCCCAAAGGGTATAACCTTGAATGGCCAGATTCCTTGCCCTTGGACACAAAAGGCAGTCTTTTCTTTGTCTACCGGGGTCACCTTGCACTGCCAATACCCGCTCTTCATGTCTTAAGTAGAAAACCACTGTAAACCTGCTAGGCTATTCAGTGTGTCATCTATCCTAGGGAGTGGGTAAGAATATTTCTTGGTCACATTATTAAGTTGGCGGTAATCAAAACAAAATCTAATAGAGCCATCTTTCTTTTTAACAAGCACAATGTGAGAAGACCATGGAATGACTGATGGCTCTATCACGTCTAACTTCCTCATCTATTTCAGAATACTGTCAACCACCTCATGTGAAGATAGCGGTAGTCGCCTTGGCGGTTGCTTTATGGGCCTGGCATCCCCTGTGTCGATGTGGTGTTATGTAACATTAGTTCTGCCAAGGTCATTAGACTCACAGGAGAAAGCACCCCTATTCCTCTGTAGCAACTCTGAAACTACCCTCTCCTGTCGCAAGTTGAGGTTTTCTCTTGTTCTTATCAGCAGTTCCCCCAGAGCATCTGGTAGAAGACATGCTGTACTTTGTGGCATTGAAGCTTCTGGAACATTTGGAAGTACCTGTGAGACCTGCTTGCAAACCCCTATTGTGGCCCCCTCCTCAAGACGGATAGCACGGTCAGATAAATTAATCATCCTAACAGGCAAACTGTCCAATTTTGAAGAAATCAAAGTTCTTGCTACAATGACACCATCTGGTAAAATGCCACCTTTCTAGGCTGGTTCGATTATGCACAACAGCCTGACAAATTTTTCCTGGCATCTGCCTGGAATAACAATCTAGCTAGAAGCAGGGAGCACAGTCGACTGATTACACACTACTAGGCAGTTCATTGGTGAAGATAAATCTTGGCGTGTTGACATTACCAACTCGATATTTCTTACCTGTAACACTCCCAGTTGAGTATCGATACAGCATCCCATCTTTCGTAATACATCAAGACCCAAAATCTATTCGTCCTCTATTTCTGCTATGTAAATATCATGCTCTGTGTTAATGTTACCGAGCTGTAAGAGTACCCTTCTCTTGCCTGTGACTGGTGTGGTTTGGCCCATTACTGTAGCTAAATAGCTGTGATCCAATATCGGATGATCACTGGCGGGAAGGCCAGAGAATGTCTGGTCTTACCACCATTATAGTCGCCCCTGGGCCAACAACCATCTGACAAGAAACATCATCTAGGCTTCCCTCCACCAATATGACATTCAAGTCCTGTTTAATTGGATGCACCTGCAAAAACATTGGGGCATTCCCTCCAGCAATCACCAATCTTTGCCCCTCAAGACCGGTGCTTACAAGTTTCCCAAAAATTTTGCACTCTCACCTGCCCCTTGCTGCTGCAGTTTCTGTTACTACTAAGGACAGTTGGCTCTCAGGTGCTCTGCCNGGGGGGGGGGGAATCTCCATAGCACGGACTCTGGAATTGATGTCCTCCATGGTCTTCTGCAAGCCCTTCAGCGTCCTCTTGATGCTGTCGCCCTCCTCTTCATTCAGCGCCACTGCCCGCACTGGATGTCTGGTCACTGATCCCTGCCGTGTTGACTCCACTTCCAGTCCTTGGGCCAGGGCATCCTGCATGGTATGAGGTGCAGACAGACATACAGCTTGCCGCACCTCTGTATCAATGATAGCGTCCACGAAGAAGCTGACAGTGAAAACATCCCGATCCTCCTCAGTGCACCCCTCCAGAGACAGGTGTGACAGCCTCACGATGTCCTGCCACAGCTCCCGCAGTGGTTCCCCTGGTCACTGGATGTGGCTTCGCAGTTGAGCATGGTGGGCATGTCGCAGGTATCGGTCGCCGAATCACAGCTCCAAAGCCAACACCAATGTGGAGTATTCCAGTCGATGTTATTCTGGCAGCGACTGTAGTATGCTCAATGCAGGTCCCCTCAATACAGCCGCCAGATAGTATGTCTACTGCTCATCAGTCCAGCCATTCAGGGCAGCAGCAATCTCAAACTGGTTCCGTTTTTCACATCAAGGTGTTTGTCCATCGTAGGGGCAGGCTTTGTGACACCTTTACCCACCCCTGACTGAGGTGTACTCATACTGCAAAACTCCTCTCCTGCGATGGCTGTATTGGCGGTGGCAACTACCTTTTCCTCGGTGCCCACATTCGCCGGCTCAGTGGAGGTCGATCCCAGCTCCTCCTCAGCCGCTGCATTTTTTCTCCCTTGCTGCTTCAGGAATTCCTGCTATTCCCTTTTGAGGGCGCTCACTTCCTATTCCATCTTACCCTCGACACTGTCTAAGCTCTCCTTCATGCTGTCAATCCTCTCATTCACACTGTCAATTTTCTTGTCCACAGAGCCTATTTTATTGTTTACTAATTCACTTACACCTTCTATCTTTTGGTCTACATTAATGTTCACACTGTCTATTTTCCTGTCTACCAGTTCACTTATACAACTTATTTGGTTATTAACAGATTCACTAACACTAATAATATGGCTATTTACAGATTCGCTAACACTACTAATTTGGCTATTTTCATGAACATTATTGACAACACTATTTATTCTACTATTAACAGTATCTATTTTTCTATTTATCTGGCCACTTAAACTTTCTATTAACGAGCGGACTGCTTCCATGTCTGCAGACATTTTTTCTAGTTAGCATTCAAAAATACTCTAAATTTTTCCTTGGCCTATTATTACGACTTTTATTATATTTACAAATTTATCCTACTAGTTAATATCGTACTGTAATACTAATTAGTATGATTTTATTTCTGTAAAATGCCTCCATCCCACTTCTGACACAAGTGTTATAATTTTCTCAGAGTCGGTGGGCTAAACCAAGTTCGTTATGGGATAGAGGTCTTAATTTAATAAAAGAGTTAATTATAATTTCCTAACTTTATGTACAACTACTACAAACAATATTCTCTCAACTCAGCATCTCACAATAAATTGATATCACTTACTGTTTACAATTAATGACTTTAAACAATACAATTTATTACGTCAAAGAAATTAACATAATTAAATAATTAAAAATAAGTCTCAATAGAGAGTGTATCAAAACCTATTCAATTATTATACAAATTATATGTCCATATTTGTCAGTCCCAATATTTACAATAAAGTCCATATCACATGTTATTCAATCCCACCTCAGTTTAGTCCAGGTCCCACCAGTTCGCAATATTCTTAAGTTCTCCGAGCGCCTTCACGCACAGTAGCATTCACTCGTCAGGTTTCACGCCCCCTCATCCATTCACACCACAAACACCTTGTCCGCCGTCACCTCGCAATCTCCCATCATCGTCCTTCATCTGTACGTCGTCGCTTGATTATCTCACTCAGCTAAAGGTTTCTTTCTACCAAGACTGCCAACAGTACAACTGTGACTTGTATTTATAGGGTCGTATGCCATCACCCAGAAATTTCTCTAAATCCCACATTGCGCCGAGTGTCTTAATTCCCAGTACTATACTCTTGTCCATCCTCTACACTTGTCGGCTTCTCCAGCAGGGGGTGAGGTGAAGGGTCTGTTTCACCAGCTATGCCCCTGCTGTCAGTCATCCCCCCAACTGCTGGGGAGGGGGGGATGGCGACGAGACAGCGAGCAGGTCTGACTGATGGGAGGGGAGAGTCGAGGTGGGTCCAGCCCCCCCAGGCAGACCATGCATAACGGGAGCTCGTGGCCAGTGCGAGCTGCAGCGCGTAACAATATGTTACCCCTCTACCGTTACATAATAAAAATAAAATAGAATTAAAATTTTTTACAAATTTACATGAAAATATAATGTAGCAATTACCAGTTATGAGATAAAAAATGTTTAACTTATCAGCATTGCTACACTTTTTATATTTCTATTACAAA
>NQII01000179.1:10629-51149 GCA_002778355.1 Clitarchus hookeri | reverse complement strand
TAGCTCACCACTTTGCACCAAAATTGTGAGTGTATGGCATAAAGGAAGGTACTAAAGTCGGCCATGCTATGGAAGAGCAGGCGACGAGGATCCCTAGCTAGGTTTAAAGTCAGTTGTGGCCAAGCCAACTAGAGTCGTACCCAATTACTACAACTGGCGACAAACATCACAGTGGTTAGTGCAGTGGGTTACCCTGGATGTCTGACAGCTAGGTAAGTGTGGACCAAAGGGGGTCAGACATCCAGGACCAGTCTTATCACTCCTGGCGACAATGGCAGCGCGATGGATGGAGTGAATTGGCTGGGTTGGCTGACTAGCCACCTTGTGGATTGAGTTCCTAATAATGGTGGCTCTACCATGCGTGTGTATCAGGTACCTTNTGCGTGTGTACCAGGTACCTTGGTGTACCTGTTCTACAGTATGGGTGGCCGTCTAATAGGTCTCTTTGAGATGTACGCTCATCCGGTTAAGGGAGCCCGCAGTCCTACTCTAGGCTCGGCAAATAGGTTGCAATGATGCATTTCATGCTTTCCCTGGTGGGCTGATGTCTTTTGGGGTTGATGTCACTGTCACCCTAGAAGTACTCGGAGGTTAGCGATAGGGGTGTAAGGCGAATCGATGTAATGTTCAAATTACTCTTGTCTGTGGAGCAGCGATACACATGATAATTCATTGTGTACTCAAACGAGGACTTCTCTCTACCATTTGTAGAATGGTTTTCTCTTGGTCTCTATGTTGTTCAAGTGGACATACTGATAAGATACCAGCACTGGGAAGTATGCCATTGGTGCGCAGAGTGTTGAAAACTGTGCCGAACACTATCCTATTGGGCGTTCGCCAGTTTGAAAATCTGCAACAGTATTCTGCAATGGCAGTGACACAATTTCCATTACAAAAACCATACACGAACACCATTTCAGCATATTCAGCATGCGTAAAAATTTGTGGCATTTCAATGTAAGCACAATGTTTTCACTGCAAGTCTCTGCCGCCAACTGGACTGGACTGTGCAGGAGCATGTGTAAGGAAAGGCATGCGGGAAGGGGAAGGAAAGGGGGTATGAGTACAGGGTCGCGCACACTACAGTCAAATAGTTGTAATCTCAGAAAGCACAAGTTGCACATAGGCAAGCGACACGTAACCACAGGAGATGAGCTGTACTATTTCTTGAGGTTCATGGTTCACGTTTTAAGCATTTGCTGTGAACGTAACAAACGTATCATTCACTAATTTCAAAGAGGTGTATCGTAGGAACCACTGAAAATAAATATCATGTTCATGTAAACTTTTCTCTTTATGGTGACCTGTACTNAGGAACCACTGAAAATAAATATCATGTTCATGTAAACTTTTCTCTTTATGGTGACCTGTACTATCATCTCCCAAAACTCCTGACTCACTTTGTATAATGTGCTACTTTTGCTATTTGCTGTCAGAAACTTAAAACATCAACCACCAATTTTTNCTCCTGACTCACTTTGTATAATGTGCTACTTTTGCTATTTGCTGTCAGAAACTTAAAACATCAACCACCAATTTTTCTGTGTTGTTAAATAAAAATTGCACACAAGTAAATTCTTAAATAAGAATGGTATGCTCACTTCATCAACATCTTAAAAATTCACTTAATAAATATAACAAAACAAAGTCCTTTAAATAGTACAAACTCAGAAAGTCCTTAGCTTTGCAGCTTTGTGTCGTGCTTTTAATTGCTAGCTCTTTCACTATGTTAAATTTTGTGGTAATACACAAAAACAAGTATATAGAAGTATTTTGGGTTNTTTAATTGCTAGCTCTTTCACTATGTTAAATTTTGTGGTAATACACAAAAACAAGTATATAGAAGTATTTTGGGTTCCCCTAATGCCTAGTACCCATAGGCTTCTTCCCTGAATATGAAAGAGAGCATTTGACTTACATGTGAGGTGATGAAAAAAATTACAACTGTTTCTATATCCCAATAGTTGGTATGTTAATCCTTGTAACTTCTTGGTTAGAATACTTGGCAGCCATTCACAAGACAAATTTGCTACATGGAAATAAGCCCATCTGCACAATGTTTTAGGTTAGAAAGGAAAATACCTAACCCCATTTGTAAACATTATGTGGCTATGTAGTGTTAGATGCACTGTCACCAATAGATGCAGTGTGTTTTCTTGCAGATACAAGAGCGGGCAGAACCAACTCACAGAATTCATAGGGGTGGAGCCATCCAAGAAGCGGAAGCGGAGAACGTCCTTCACGCCTCAGGCTCTGGAGTTGCTCAATGCCCACTTTGAGCGCAACACCCACCCTTCAGGTACTCCACATGCAGTTTCCTGGCTTTCTCCTTGGGTTCAAATATGTCCCAGGGACTATCCTGTGCCCTTCCAGACACATCCTGGGTGGATTGTTCCCTTTTCAAAAACATTTACATCTTCCTTATGTATATTTTATACATAAAAGTTATTTACAACACAGTTTTAAATAACAAAGACTAAATTAAGAAAATAAGTTTATTTTAACTTTATATCACATGTTGTAAAGAATACCAACCACCTGGTGTTTGTGTGAGTAAGCCATTGTTTTGTATAGCGCACAGCCCACTGCAGCCACTTTACAAACTCAAGATTTTGTGAAACATTTGGAGCAAAAAATTAATGAAGAAAAAAATTGTATGTGTATTCACTGATGTTAAAATATGTATATTTTCTTTTCTAAACCAGTGCATAAAATTTTATTGTGTTTCTTTTCAACATTTTATTAGATTATTTAATACAGTAAACTCTCGATGCTAAGACCCCTAGAATAGCAACCCCCTCATAATAACAACCCTTTTTTTGGGAAACATAAAAGAAGTATTTAATTGAAAAGGCCTTTCCAATAGACCCCTTCGAAATAACAACTGTTTTCCTGGGAACCATGAAAGGTCTTAGAATTGAGAGGTCGCTTTCACTGTATTGGTTTCATGTGAATGTGAGTGGAACATCCCAAAGTACTGTAAAAGGTAGTCAGGACTCTAGCTGTAACCCAGCAGTTTTTTAGTACAGAATGTCTGAAAGCAGTAGATNTTGCTGTAACCCAGCAGTTTTTTAGTACAGAATGTCTGAAAGCAGTAGATCCACTGTGAGTGTCACGAGGTGCCCACACTATGTCATTGCACGAAACCCAATATCTGGTCAGGCAATTTCCAGCAGTTCATTGTCCTCTTCTGAGACTTCTTAGTTATGATGCGAAGGCTTGACCTTCGAATNGTCGCTTTCACTGTATTGGTTTCATGTGAATGTGAGTGGAACATCCCAAAGTACTGTAAAAGGTAGTCAGGACTCTAGCTGTAACCCAGCAGTTTTTTAGTACAGAATGTCTGAAAGCAGTAGATCCACTGTGAGTGTCACGAGGTGCCCACACTATGTCATTGCACGAAACCCAATATCTAGTCAGGCAATTTCCAGCAGTTCATTGTCCTCTTCTGAGACTTCTTAGTTATGATGTGAAGGCTTGACCTTCGAATNGGTCAGGCAATTTCCAGCAGTTCATTGTCCTCTTCTGAGACTTCTTAGTTATGATGTGAAGGCTTGACCTTCGAATATATGTCACATCAGGATTGAATGTTTGTTGGAGTAGAATTTCCCATTGCCATGTGGTGAAGAGATTCACATTGGCACTAGCAGGTTATGAAATACCATTATCATATATCAGGAACATTTTCTTAGCAAACCAGGTGGGTCTTGTCTCATGTAGAAATGACACCTTCTTTGATATTGTTGGGGTTTTTTAAAAATCAAACATCTGTATGTTGTGCTGTGAATATGAGTAAAAATCCACCAGAATTGATTCATGGACATCTGAAGATAGATGTTCTATAATTTTTCAAGACATGTCATCATTTAAAATTTGTTGTCAAAGGTTGAACCAGGTTGCTTCCAAATCATTCTCTCAGAATAAAGTATAACACCAAAATCTCGTTACATTTCATATAAATCACAAATGTACAATTATCACGTTGGGCACCATTTGTAACATTTCAATANCCAAAATCTCGTTACATTTCATATAAATCACAAATGTACAATTATCACGTTGGGCACCATTTGTAACATTTCAATAAAATCAGATATGAAGAACTTATGTAGAATTAGCAAGTCAAAATTCTTTTCACCATTTTATTTTATTTTAGTTACTCTTCTCCAACACATTACACAAATTATTATTTCATCTTGTCAAACAAATTCAAAAATTAATTTTATCTTTTCAAAATCAAATTCAATAATTATTAATAATTTTACATAATCAATTAATAAACTTTCCAAACACCTTGCAGCACTTATTTCTTAATAATTATATTTATTTTTATATACATGTCCATCTTTGGAGGTGGTGAGCATTATTCTGTCTGAAAAAAATTAGTTCTATTTTACTTTTGCCTTTCTTATGTTGTCTCCTGTCTTCGGATTGGCTGTCGTCTGATCATAACACATCTCTCCGCCAATCAGCAACGGCAAGATCAGAGACAACCAGGATCATTTTATTTAGTATCTTTGTTAAATAAACATTTAATGCTGACTACCCTCTAATGAAAAATAACAAATAAAATATTAATACTGAATACCATCTAAAACCAAATGAAAAATACTTACACATGATCTCTATGTCAATAAAGGTTTAAAATAACCAAATATTATGCAGTTATCTTATATAATNCCAAAATCTCGTTACATTTCATATAAATCACAAATGTACAATTATCACGTTGGGCACCATTTGTAACATTTCAATAGAATCAGATATGAAGAACTTATGTAGAATTAGCAAGTCAAAATTCTTTTCACCATTTTATTTTATTTTAGTTACTCTTCTCCAACACATTACACAAATTATTATTTCATCTTGTCAAACAAATTCAAAAATTATTTTTATCTTTTCAAAATCAAATTCAATAATTATTAATCATTTTACATAATCAATTAATAAACTTTCCAAACACCTTGCAGCACTTATTTCTGAATAATTATATTTATTTTTATATACATGTCCATCTTTGGAGGTGGTGAGCATTATTCTGTCTGAAAAAAATTAGTTCTATTTTACTTTTGCCTTTCTTATGTTGTCTCCTGTCTTCGGATTGGCTGTCGTCTGATCATAACACATCTCTCCGCCAATCAGCAATGGCAAGATCAGAGACAACCAGGATAATTTTATTTAGTATTTTTGTTAAATAAACATTTAATGCTGACTACCCTCTAATGAAAAATAACAAATAAAATATTAATACTGAATACCATCTAAAACCAAATAAAAATACTTACACATGATCTCTATGTCAATAAAGGTTTAAAATAACCAAATATTATGCAGTTATCTCATATAATNTAAAAATACTTACACATGATCTCTATGTCAATAAAGGTTTAAAATAACCAAATATTATGCAGTTATCTCATATAATAAAGTGTAATTTGGAAATTATATTAAATGAAGTTACAAAATAAGCAAGTATTCTGTAATCATATTTAATTAAAATATCTATGTTCAACATTAAACATAACCCCTAAAAGTTGCAATGCTACAGTCTCATCAGCTGTAAAAGTGAATTTACTGCTTATGGTATTCTTTGCTTAGAATGGGAACCCTCCTGCCACCTATAATTTGGTAACCAAGCATTTGTGAATATCATATTCTGTGTTGTCATGAAATGTTCGTCTATTCTTATTATTCTCACACTGCCCACACTTTGTGCATCATAATCAACAGGATCTGCAGACAAACCCATTTCCATTTGATAACACTTCCACACATCTTGGGACCATACTGGGCTTCTACAAACTCATGAGTTCTCTCAGAAAAGAAACAAATAATAAAATGTGTTCCCTTATTTTTCGTTTCTTCGGTACTGTAATCATTATTACTGATACTTTCTAAAGTTCAAATCAGCAGTGGTGGAGACCATTGAAATGTTGTGACAAGATACTGCACAAACAATAATCAAAATAAGAGAAAACATCTACCGTAGTCATGGAAATAAAATAGGGAACCTTGTTCTGCGACCTTTCCCACATTTAGTTGTTAAATATACAACTTCTGTGATATACCTGTTAGGAATAACTGCTCACAGTTACTGTTGGAAATGGCTGGCAGTCCAAAGAAATCACATCGCCTATCCTAGTCATCATCACAAGTTACTTAGAAGTATGCTAGCCTAAGCTGTAGTTACCAGCTTGAACTTGCAACAGCTAGCTCATGGAACAGTGCACATGCCCCTCGAAGTAACACATTAATGAAACCATGTAAGTGCACGTTTACTTCATGATGTACGTTATCGCAGATAACAATAATATGACACAGATAGACATTCAACAATGTCGAATTACATTTTGCAAATAAACATCCTACAAGGCAAATAACATCAAAATTTCTCAGGCTTACCTTGCGGTATGGGGCCATGTTGTAGGTCTAACATTTCCTTTGGAGCACAACAGTAACACATTTATTGAGATAAATTATAATATTAATATAAATGCCCTGTTTAAAAAAATTTAATATAAAATATTAGAACCATGAAATTAATCCTTTTCATGCCATGCCTCAATTGGCTCAGAGAGGTATCTCTCGTGCTCTCACAACCACGTCATTATGATGTCAGAGAGAATCCTCTCTGGGAGTCTCAATTTGTCGGAGAGAGAGTGAAAGAGCGAGAGCATTAAGCTGTATACTCACTTGTGCTTGCTCACACTCTGACCATGCGCCATATTTGTTTACATCGTTTGCATGTTATATTAAGGTTAGAGTAGTTTTCTAGGCCCAAATTTCATATTTTAACTGTACATGAATAATTTCAACTGTTTTAGTAAAAAAAAAATAATAACTTGTGTAACATGTGTTTATAAAAATATAAATAAGGAGTTTCTGACTTAGTCTCGTACTTTTTTCACTTTGCTACAACATGATGGTAAGATATTAAAATAAAACAATAGTATTTTATGTGCTAACAATTATTCTGGTAGTGCTATAATTATTTGTGAAATTTTTTTAACATACATAAAGTACTTCTAATAGTGATGACGTGATTTTAGCTTAGCACAATTTTGTGCCTTTTTGGCATCAACTGTCTTTGTGACGTCGGAACGAGAGAGTGGTTGTCTCAATTTCTTAGAGCGAGGGTGTGAGAGAGCGCAAAGCAGTCCTCTCGCCAGGTTGTGTGAAAGAGTGCTTTCTCAAAAGAGTGCTTTCTTTAAATTGAGGCTTGGCCTCAGTACTTATAATTAAAAATTCAGACTAGGGTTTTCGCTGAGTTTTCCCAACATTGGATGGATTATGAACCCGCACTTTCACTTATCATTGTGTACTATGAAGTATTTTCCCAGTTTATCAATACATGTGAAAAGCATGTGCATGTTTTTGAGAACAATGCTACCTTTGTAAGCACAGAAATACCAGACTTACGTGATGATTAGCCATGCATGTTGCATGATTTGAGGTAGGCATGGCTTGAAAGCATAGTAGTTGTTTGAAATTTGCCACAAGAGCTGCTATATTGAAATGTTAGAGGGCATAAAAAACAATGTCTGCACACACGAAAATTAAACAGGTGTAAGTGGGCAAAATGTTATAAGTACCTAATTATTTTACTATTTGAGTTGGGCTTAAGTTGTATGTAGGCAGTGGAATAAATGAACAGCTGATGAGGAAAGGGTACAGTTATTTGTTTTATAATACAGTACAGTACCTTATTTGCTTGATGTAACAGGGGGTAAGCTGAGCAATGCCTTTCTCATGGAAAATGTAACATTCACTTGATGAAAAAGTAGTACTAAGAAGTTCTAGCTGTGCTACTTAAGATTATATCCTAATTAATTTTAGTCGTTACTTAAAATCAGTGGTAAATTAAGAATGTTAGTTCCAGGAGCTGGTGGACACCCTTTTCTGGGTGTGCAAGAAGATACATGGTTGGTAGTAGTGAATTTTGCTAGGCCTGGCCAAGCCGGAACTAATTCTCAGTGGTTGACACTATTATACCTGAGCTGTCATTAGTCTTTCAGGCAATGGTGGGGGTAAAGTAAGGAACATGGGGATTTGACAGCCTGTTCATTAGGGTAGCGTGACATGTAAAGAGCTACATTGTATGGTGTCTGTTTCACTGTTATGCTGAAATTTTTTGCTCAAGTTAACGTCCCACTGCATTTATGTGTATTTGAGTTTATTTATTTCCTTTGCCTTTTTTATTATACTGTAGATCCAAGTCAAAAGTTGCTATTAAAAATATCTATCAGCACATTGCAAGTGTTTTTNGCCTTTTTTATTATACTGTAGATCCAAGTCAAAAGTTGCTATTAAAAATATCTATCAGCACATTGCAAGTGTTTTTTCACAATTAGAGCTTTTCTTGCTGGTCATGGCCAATTTAAATACCATTCTGAATTTTATATGTTATTTCTGATCTGTGAAATTTAATTTTGAAATTTTTGGCATTTTTTTTTCCTATTTCTTTATTAGTTCTTTATAAGAGATAGAAGAACTGAAGACAATATTATTATTATTGGGNGCCTTTTTTATTATACTGTAGATCCAAGTCAAAAGTTGCTATTAAAAATATCTATCAGCACATTGCAAGTGTTTTTGCACAATTAGAGCTTTTCTTGCTGGTCATGGCCAATTTAAATACCATTCTGAATTTTATATGTTATTTCTGATCTGTGAAATTTAATTTTGAAATTTTTGGCATNTACCATTCTGAATTTTATATGTTATTTCTGATCTGTGAAATTTAATTTTGAAATTTTTGGCATTTTTTTTTCCTATTTCTTTATTAGTTCTTTATAAGAGATAGAAGAACTGAAGACAATATTATTATTATTGGGCTGTGTTTTATAGTATTGGAAAATCATTGGAAAATCAAATGGAACTGAAAACATAGCTTGTTAGTTTCTTGTGACCAAGAATATATCAGTGTGCATTCCAATAATCATTAAAAATTCTTGCTTCCAGTGTTGGCAGATTTTCAGATCTTTATCTGTTAGGTAAAAATACTAGCTGCTGTTCTGTTTTGTGCATTTTATTTCTCTGTACAGCTGTTCACACGTGAAAATTAATCAATTAATTGCTTTGTGTGCATAATACAACATGGAAACTGGGTAAAGCATAATCATTTACTAGCCAGTACAGGGTAATTTTAAAGTCCATGAAACATTTCAAAACATTGGTACATGTAAATGGTTCAGAAACTTGTAATAACTGACACACTACGTGAAAAACAAACTCTGAGAGTTTTTTTTTAACGTGGCGCAGACTGGGTAGTTGTGAAAACTGCAGACAGGGGTGCCATTCACCATAGTTGCTGTAATGGTGGCGAACCAGGTAGAGAAAGCATTTTGTGTGCTAGAATTTGCAAATNTGTGTGCTGGAATTTGCTCGTTGTAAATCGGTAGTGCATATGCAAAGAGCTTTCCGTGCCAAGTACCACAAGACACCACCATTTTACAACAGCATAGTGAAGTGGTACAAGAAATTCTAGGAGGATGGTTGTTTGTGCGAAGCAAAATGTTCGGGCCGACCTGGCGTGTCGGAACAGACAGTGGACCGCGTCCATCTGACCAGAACCATCTGGAAGATGGTGACTTCGGAAACAAATTGATGTTCAGTGATGAGGCAACTTTCTATCTTTCAGGAAAGGTCCACCAACACAACACATGCATATGGGGAACAGAGAATCTGCATACAACTCTCAAGCATGTCCGGGATTCGCAGAAAGTTAACGTTTTCTGTGCCATGTTCAACAAGACAGTTTATGGCCTCTTCTTCTTTGCTGAGAGAACTGTCAACGATGTGACTTATCTCGACATGCTGCACTTGTGGCTCATGCTGCAACTGGAAGCTGTTAGCAGGCATTTCATCTTCCAACAGAATGGCGCTCCTCCACATTTCCACAATTTTGTACGAGGTTACCTGAATGAGACGTTGCCNAGAGAACTGTCAACGATGTGACTTATCTCGACATGCTGCACTTGTGGCTCATGCTGCAACTGGAAGCTGTTAGCAGGGATTTCATCTTCCAACAAAATGGCGCTCCTCCACATTTCCACAATTTTGTACGAGGTTACCTGAATGAGACGTTGCAGCGTCGCTGGATAGGCAGTGTGGTAGCTGCTGACCAGGTGCTACTCCTGTGGCCACCACAGTCACCAGATTTGACGCATTGCGATTTTTTCTTCTGTGTTTACGTCAAGTATCAAGTTTATGTTCCACCTCTACCACAGAACCTCGATGACTTGTGGCACCGCAGCTGTTCTTACCANCCGCGTCGCTGGATAGGCAGTGTGGTAGCTGCTGACCAGGTGCTACTCCTGTGGCCACCACAGTCACCGGATTTGACGCATTGCGATTTTTTCTTCTGTGTTTATGTCAAGGATCAAGTTTATGTTCCACCTCTACCACAGAACCTCGATGACTTGTGACACCGCACCATCACTCCTGATATGCTGGGTTGGGTATGGGTAGAAATGGACTACAGATTAGATGTGTGCTGTGTGACGAAGGGTGGACACACAGAACATTTATAAAGACTGAAAAAAACTCTTGAGTGTTTATCTTTTACGCAGTGTGTCAGTTATTACATGTTTCCGAACCATTTATACGTGTACCGATTTTTTTTAATGTTTCTAGGACTCTATAATTACCTTGTATTTATAGCATCTTGGGCAGCAGATCCATCACGTTGAAATGATATGGTCCTGATAAGGGAAGAAAGATAAACACTGCAGTTTTTGCCTGACTTTGTTTACCAGGAGGTGGCACTACGTATTACAGTTAATTTCTTATTTCCATAGTTGTAAAGATTTTAGAGTAAATTTTCATTTATCAATCAGTTATTTACATATCATTTATATTTAAAATGTGTTATGATTTATGATGTATTGAATTAATTATTACCAGACTAGTAGGAATTTGCAGAGCCCTTAACTGAATTATTATCTCTGAAAGGCTTGGTTTCATTCTCCAGAACAAATTATTTTGGAGACGTACGACTAAGAAATAAATATTTTTGGGTACACATGTAGTGTTAAATGTAAAGACCTTTTGCCCATCATGTACATCCACTAACTGCCTGTCCTTCCCATGTCTGCCAACTTCTGTAACTTGCAATATCCCCACACTACCAGTACATTCCTTCATCTCACTTTTGTCTAGGTAGAAACAATGCTCTGCACAAATTCTATTACTACACTGCAACTGGGCAAATTCTACACTAGTGAACTTTATCTGTAATACCTTCATTATTTCTACTACATAAGACGTGTCTGGGCATAATCCTACACTGCTGAATTCCATATGTCGCATAACAATGCATGCTCCTACAAGTCTGTTCAATAAGATTTCTTTACTATTCTTCCACTTCGGGCTCTAATAACTTAAGTCACTATTGCCCCTCCCTTTCACAAATGCTTTGAAGACTCTTTATTTCTCTCACACTCCCTTGATAGATACCCCAGAAATGGTATGGTACGTCTTCATTAAGGCTTGGTGTTCTCACTCTCTTTCCTGCTGGGTGGGTATGTTCCTTAAGATTCCCTACATTGTTGCTGCTTATCTCTTTCATGTTATTTGCTTGAACCTGATATACTGGCGGTTCCCCTTTAACTACATTTCTGGCACTGCCTATTTTCTCCTCCCTCCTTTCTTCCAATACTTTTATGAACTGTTATCTGTTCCTACAAAGCAAGCCTTTGTCAGTAGTTGCAAAGTAGGATCTGGGTGCTTCTGTAACATTCTGGACTTGCCCATAACGTATCATGTTGGCAATCCACACTGTCTCCTGGATTTACAATAGGCAGATCTTTAACTCTACTTTTCCTATAGTGTACTTTTCTGTTCCTCTCTAATTGCCAAGTCCTTGCGTTTAAAACATTGCACAGCAGTTTCATTTCCGCACGTAGGCCTGAGTTTATGACGCTACCATAGGTAACATATTTCTCAGCTTCTGCCAGAACAGCAACTCAGCTGGTGATAAACTTGACTCAAGAGGTGTGCATCTGTAGGAGAAAAGGTCAAAATGAGATTATTATGATTTTGACAGCCTCGCTATTTGACTGTGGAAATCATGGGCTAGATGTCCTATGGCTAAAGCCTATTCCTTGGCAAACTCCTGGCATTTCAATTATGTAAATTGGATGCCACCATCAGTTCGAACTATTCCTGGAATTTCATGTCTGGCAAAATTCTTCATGTTCACTATCACTGCTCCAAAAACCTAGAAAAGTATCTTAGATCATTAGGTACAGCTTCTGTTTGAGCTCCATTATAGCAATTCCAACACTTCCTAAGATCTGCCTGGTAGAGGTGATGGTTTCTAAGGTTCTGCTTTTTGTGTTCTGCGTTCAATGCATTTCTGATAGATTTGACCCTGCTTCCTTCCGTACAGATTCCGACTTGTGTGCTCGACCACCATTCCGACTTGTGTGCTCGACGACAACACTTCACAATTCCCATGTCCCCTTCATGTATCCTCTGTAAGATTTCCGTTCATAGTGGTACAGAAATGAAAATCTTTGTCCCTTTAATGATTAACCCTTCGTTATATGTCAGCTGTCCTCTCCAAGACCAGTACACAGAGTCCTTGTGCCAGGATCCCTGGAGGATTCTCTCCTTTAGTTTCTGGGATTCCGTGCCCCTGTCTGGAGCCTCTTTGATATCTGCTAAGTGTTTGTCTGAAAATGGTGTTGCAGCTCTTCCTTACCTTCATCCCTGGCTTTCTCAGTTGGGGCCAGAGGAAGAGTATCTGGTGTGTGGAACGCTCTTCCTGTCACATATTGAATTGTATAAGAGAGAAGCACTTCAACTGCATCCGTAATCTCTGTAGTCTAGCTGTTAGAATCTGCACACATGTACCTAATATGTATTCCCCGAAACTTTTCACATGCCAAGTGACTACCGGTGCTTCTTTCTGTATTTGTGCACATCTGGTTTTAGTTTCACTCAAACTTCATGATGCATACATAATATGTTTCCATTGGTTCTCGTGTTGCTGTTCCAACACTGCCCCTGGGCTGTATGACGAAGCATCAGTTGAAATTCTGAGTGGGCCTACGTGTCTATAGAGGACCAGGGTTGGTTGCTATGTCAGTTCCTGCTTTATTGTTTCCGTGGCTTTCTTTTCAGCATCGCCTCGTATCCATACATTACCCTTCTGTAGCAGCTCTCTTAATGGTTGGATCATCTCGGACAAGAGTGGGATGAACTTTCATAAGTACTGTAATTGGGTATATCCAAGATTTGCTGCAACTCTTGTGACATTATTAGGATCTGGCATTTCTCTAATGACTATTGTCTCATCTAAATCTGGCTAAACCATTCCCTCACTTATAATGTGGCCTAGAAATTTGACAGATAGTATCTTAAACTGGTGCTTGGCTGCATCCAGGGTAACCCCTTTGTCTTTTAACTTTCTGTGTACTGACTGCACAAGCAAATCATGTTCCTTCGATGTACTTCCATAAATGAGGAGGTTGACAACATCCTCTGTTCCATGCAGTATTTCTTGCATCTTGCATTGGTAGTGCTCAAGCTCTGAATTTATATCAAATGGCAAGTGATTAAAAAAGAATCTCCCAAACGGTGTTAAAAATGTAGTCAGTATTGCATTATCTTTTGCTAAAGGTACTTGTCAAAACCCCCTTGAAACATCCAACCCTTAACTGTGCCAGTGACTCTTTCACTGCTGGAAGCTCAGGCATTCTCTAGGTATATTTATTCAATTCTGTACAGTTTGCACAGATTCTGACTGACCCGTCAGTCTTGGTTACCACCACCATTGGTGCACACCACTTTGTTGGTCACTTGAATGGTGCAATTACTACACCTTCCTCAACCATTGTATTTCATTCCTGCATCACCTCATTTTGTAATGGTAATGCAACTCTTCTCGAGGCGACAGCATACGGCTTGTAGCTCTCCTCTAAGACTATCCCATATTCCTTATGGAGTTTACCATAGCCTGTGAAAAAATTCTGGTAATCTACCAAAAATTTGATGTCCAATCTCAGTACTCATTTTTTTTCTTTCTACTCTTCCAGGGCTCCATTGTTGCATATGATATTAAAATCCCTCAACAACAGGTATATTTTCTATCCTTGATGGCAGATGAGTGTCCACCCCACTATTGCAAACTGTATCAATATAAATTTTTGATGACTGCTGCACTGCCTGCTGCTGTTGTTTCACTGTTTTAGTGCATCAGATCTTTTTTACTGCCTGCTCTGTTGTCAATCTACTATCCATTTTTAACGCATCTAATAACCGGTCATTAGACACCAGTAACCAGCACTTTTGTTATGAGTTTGTCCTTCAGGTCTTGCAGTTCATGCATCTCTGCCAATTTAAAGGCGTTATTAATGAACGCATCGGCAGCTTTATCTTCTTGTTGCTGGCATTTGGAAAACTTACTTGTTTTTTAAATAAGGGTTTTTGATCACTGAAAAGAATGATTCAAAGTGACTTTTTATTATTCTATACTTTTTATTAACGTGATCTTATTTCAAGGCAAACAAATCCAAAATGTCATCTGCATCGGGTCCAATACAATAGAGTAGCACGTTTGCCTGTGCTTCCTCCAATTTTACACTAAGTCATGATGTAATTCGAAACCTTTTAAATTGTATTATATATTTATTTTAATCAAAGTTCTCAGTGGCACAATTTGAAATTGCATCACACTCGCCATTGTGATGTGTGCTACACTGCTTCCCGCCATTAGTTAATGCAGTTCCAGTCACAAACTGGACTTTACCGGCAGTTCCAAAGAGACATAGAAGTCTTGTTCACAGCGATTGCAATTTGTGCCAACATCGCCCACATTACATCTTTACTATAGGAGAAAACATCTGACACCATGTAGTGTTAACTGTTAACACCTCTCACTAGCCATGTCCATCCTTTAACTGCCTGTACTTCCCCAGGTCTGCCAACCTCTGTATCCTGCAATATCCTTACACTACACTATATATCAGCTATGGGAACCTATTAGTTGAGTATTGAGCAGGTTCTAGATCTGAAAGTTATGTTTTGTAACACTAAATAATATGATCTTATTCATCTCAAGTTACATGGATAGTCAATTTCAGGACTCTCACTTCATTTGGATTTTTTTTTTTGATGTGAAGTAGTATAAGAATGTGTCATTACAATATTTGTAGAGTTATTACTAACTCTTGTAGGTTGCATTTGTTACAGATTTGTCCCTTAGTAGAATAAATCTACTGACTTTAATGTTGTCTTATATTCTCTTACAGGGACAGAAATCACAGCTCTAGCCCATCAACTAGGCTACGAACGAGAGGTCATCAGAATATGGTTCTGCAATAAACGCCAGGCCTTAAAAAACACAGTTCGAATGATGTCCAAAGGCGTCGGGGTAGCCTAAGTGAATGTGTAATTTCAAGGAAAAAGTGCCATAAAATAGTTGTTCTGATGTGTTGGAAGAAACTCAAGTGTCGATGTAACATTCTGACTTGCTGTGCATGGGGAGATATAACACAGTCACGAAGAAACTATTTTAATTTGCACGACCATCAGTATATTATCTCAGTAGATGCGAGAGAAACAGAAACATCATTGAGTGTATTATAATGAACAGTTACCTAACAAAACTAAATGTCTTTCAAATTTAACAGTTTTTAATTTTTATGTACATTGAAACTGTTACGTTGTCAATGACACATATAACTTTATCAGGATAATGACGCCAAAGAGAATATTTGATTACTTCTGGAACTAGACAATTTTCTTGTGCTTCTTTTATCTGGTAAAGTTATGATTAGTGCAAAAGGTATGAAGTCTTTATACATATTAATTTATTTGTTTGTTGGTGTGATATGTTGTTGCAGTGCTGCCCTTTGTCACAAGTTTGTCTTTATTTGTCAAGTAGCTGGCAGTGTCAACGTCAATATTTTTAATTCGTCTTCATATGTGCTGTGAGAGTATGTGAGAAATCCAAAAGTTTTTGTCTTTTGTTAATCCATTTTCNTATTTGTTTGTTGGTGTGATATGTTGTTGCAGTGCTGCCCTTTGTCACAAGTTTGTCTTTATTTGTCAAGTAGCTGGTAGTGTCAACGTCAATATTTTTAATTCGTCTTCATATGTGCTGTGAGAGTATGTGAGAAATCCAAAAGTTTTTGTCTTTTGTTAATCCATTTTACAGTAATAAAACAAACTCTTGTTCTCAAGCATTATTCTACTAAAGTCTCTTTAATAAAAAACATGGCAAAGAATGNCCAGTAATAAAACAAACTCTTGTTCTCAAGCATTATTCTACTAAAGTCTCTTTAATAAAAAACATGGCAAAGAATGACATTTTTGCACCAGTAATATATGTCAGGAGTGTAAAAGGATGTTGCAATTTTGTAAACCAACTGCATTGCAGTTGGAAATTAAAGTACCAGAGAATATTTTGATTAAATATTCTCAAAATGAAACCAAAGTTCCTATTAAAGTTCTTATAAGTAATACTAGCAACTATGTTAATATAGATTATATCACATATATTTAAAAATTAAATATATATTTCATAAAGCAGGTCACAAAAGGTCTGTTTTGAAATCTAGTATAACATGATGTATGGTACGTATGTAAAGCTGCAATATGTGTAAGGGTTCAGAAATGTGTTTAGGAAGTTAGATGTTCAAGAAATAAATATTATGTAGTAAACACCCTTCAAATTACAGATATATTAGTGTTTAAATAGGGATCAAGCTTTGGTACCCAAAAAATGTTTCAAACTATTTACTTTCGTTCCATGTGTTTCATGCTATAAAACTGTTTGTGTGTTAATTTCTTTGACACTCCAAAAATTAATAAAAAAAATACTTGGTTTTTAAGCACTTATTTGGAGTTTGAGACTATGCACCTTTTATGAATGTACTTTAAAAAGTCATGTTGGTATAGTAATAAAATACCTATAACATTCCATTTCATTTGAACTATGAAATGTATGCTAGATTAAGATGTTTCCATTTAGCATGAATGACCCTTCTGTAAGTGAAAATATGTACATCACTTAAAACAATATAATTCTAACATTCAGCAGTTTCATTTTAATCCAGCAGGGTTACAGAGCTTAACGTTATTTTGTTTCAATTCTAATGCTGCAATGGACATTGAAAAGAAAAGGACAGTGCATTTATTATTGATATTTTCCAGTTTCATCCTCAAATATAAAGGTTTCCTTCGTGCAGTTCATCACATAGGTATATTTGTCCACATCACAAAGAAAATTTCATGTCCTGCTGCCGTTACTACCCGACTGGGTGTCACTGGACCACACCGTNTGTCCACATCACAAAGAAAATTTCATGTCCTGCTGCCGTTACTACCCGACTGGGTGTCACTGGACCACACCGTGCAGTTTACCATTGTTTGCAACTGGACGCTACACACTTTGTCTAGTCAGCTTCTCAAATAGTACGTATACATTAACACACATGTAGTTCTCTACATCGAGTCTACATTGACACATAGCTACCAACCTTACAACACAGAAATAAACTACACTAACATTCATTATACATAACACAAAACATAAACACAGGAGTATCAAAAGGCTGCATAAGTAAATTACAATATGTATTCAGAGTCACATTTAAGTCCAACTCACAGAATACATATTTTCAACACAATATGATCCTTGAGTGTGTTTATTTGAATAATTTTGTGCAGCAGAATTATATTTTTACATTTTCATAAGGAAGGTGTCAAAGTGCCCAGTTATTATTTTTTTTTGCTTAGGGTTATTTACAAAGAGCTTACACAGGTAAATAATGACGACTTGCCAGAGTGTTTGCTTGGCATGGAGATGGAAAGTAATTCCCAGTGCAGCTGAGCAGGATTGAATGTACAACCTGAATATGAGTCAGTTGTGGCATGACAATAACATAGTGTCACAAACTTATATACCAATAATTTGTTGCTGTTAAAGATAATCAATCATTTAACCAGTGTGAAATTATTGCACATTGTTTCTCATCTTTGTACAGTTGTTACCAAATAAGAGTGCTCCTAGCAAGGTACTCTTAGGACCGAAATTGTAAATGACATTTGTCAGTCTGTCGGCAAAGTGCTGGCAAACATTCGTCTGGCGGCTTGCCAGCTGCCTTCCACCCAGTTGTAATTGTAGCCGCCTGCCAGTCGACCGTCAGCCGAATGGGATGTGGATGGCTGTCCATCTTGAAATGTGACCACTTAGCCACACTTTCCATGGTAAAAATGCTC
This sequence comes from Clitarchus hookeri, assembly GCA_002778355.1. Lineage (NCBI taxonomy): Eukaryota > Metazoa > Arthropoda > Insecta > Phasmatodea > Phasmatidae > Clitarchus > Clitarchus hookeri. Next base: position 32,918 of record NQII01000179.1, on the reverse strand, counting down.
TCAAGGCATTCTTAGAAATATACCCAAGAAAATCGTTTCTATCTTGTTGCATTTTTTTTCCCTTTGTTTTCGTACTTGGAATGATAGTGATATTTTGATTGATAATGGAAAGTAAATAAGGTGCAGTACCACAGAGTCCCAAAGAAAAGGTAATCTTGTTCTTGTAGTTATGAAATACAGGGATGTAATAAAAAAAATTGATGCTGTTTCCAATTTTAGTAAAAAGAAATGTTGGAAAAANGCAGACACCGACGTCATGGCGTAGGACCACCGCTAGCTACCAGACATCTTCGAGACCTTCACCAGCAACTCCCAAATAAGTCTCCATCCCAACACTCACTACCCTTCTGGTAGTGACACCCGAGCCCCTTCTGGACAACAGCATCGATTTAGTTAGGGTCAATTAGTATTATAGCTACCTAGCTGCATCTGCTCTTGTCTTGTTTAGATCCAGATCCCCTTCACCTGGTATTATGGTAGTCTACTTCCATTACAGTTTCTTGTTGTTTAGGAGTTAGTATGGACCACCATGTCTATTCCTCACGGGAATAAACACATTTTTATATCTAACCTCCGAGTACTTATTTCTAGGGTGACTGTGGCTTTAACCCCAGTAGACGTCAGCCCACCAGGAAAAAGCAGGAGACTGCCATTAAAACCCATTTTCCGAACTTAGANTTAACCCCAGTAGACGTCAGCCCACCAGGAAAAAGCAGGAGACTGCCATTAAAACCCATTTTCCGAACTTAGAGTAGGACTGCGGGCTCCCATAACTGGGTGCACGTACCTCTCAGACAGACACATTAGACGGGCACCCATACTGTAGAGATGGTATGTCAAGGTACCTTGTGCACATGTACGGTAGAGCCACAACCACTACGAACACAATCCACAGGGCGGCTAGTGAGCCAGCCCAGCCAATTCACTCTATCCACCGTGCTGTTATTGTCGCCGGAAGGAGTTATAAGACTGGTTCTGGAGGTCTGAGCCCCTTTGGTTCACACCCACGTCGCTGTCAGACATCCAGGGTAACCCACTNTAGTTATGAAATACAGGGATGTAATAAAAAAAATTGATGCTGTTTCCAATTTTAGTAAAAAGAAATGTTGGAAAAATTTTTTTTGAAATTCAACACATGTTGTGTTGTTTAGCGCAAAGGTAGTGTTTATTATTATTAGTATTATTATTTGCATTTCATTGATCCCAAGTGAGCTGGTAACAGTTTCAGGATATATCATAAACCAAATGGTGACAGAAAATTTGTGTACATTTCCTATGTTCTGGGGTAGTGAATTCAACAGTTTCTTCCATNTAGTTATGAAATACAGGGATGTAATAAAAAAAATTGATGCTGTTTCCAATTTTAGTAAAAAGAAATGTTGGAAAAAATTTTTTTGAAATTCAACACATGTTGTGTTGTTTAGCGCAAAGGTAGTGTTTATTATTATTAGTATTATTATTTGCATTTCATTGATCCCAAGTGAGCTGGTAACAGTTTCAGGATATATTATAAACCAAATGGTGACAGAAAATTTGTGTACATTTCCTATGTTCTGGGGTAGTGAATTAAACAGTTTCTTCCATNTATAAACCAAATGGTGACAGAAAATTTGTGTACATTTCCTATGTTCTGGGGTAGTGAATTAAACAGTTTCTTCCATCCTGTTTATTTTGTGTTACTTTCCTGTTCATAAATATGTACTATTTCAATAAGTACATTTTCATTGTATCCACAATATCTAACCAGAATATAAGATTGAATTAGTCACACTTTCAAATCCCAAAAAGTCTCACTTGTCTTCGTTCTTCGATTTCATTGTAAAAGTTAACAACTTCATAGGGATGGGGATTATTTAACGTAACGGTTAAAATGTTACGTTTCTGTAACATCTCATGTGAGTAACATGTTCCTTGATTCATGCAGTTATTTTTTGAACACTTTGTAATGCAAACTAGCACCACCCAGCACTTAAAGAGTGTGCATGTGTAAAAGTTATTTTTCTGGAATGTCTAGGCTTGGAACTAAACTTTTCCCACCACACTATAATATTCAGCACTGTGGTGCGTAAACTTTTTTATATGGAACACCTTGCTTTGGAACTATTTAACGCAGCTTTAACACTTCGAATTTGCAACAGTTATTTTCTGTAACTTGCTGCAACAGTGCATATGTGTGAAAATTATTTTTTTGGGATGTCTCGGCTTGCAACAGTGCGCATTCATAAAAGTTGTTTTTTGGAACATCTCGGTTTGCAGATGTGCACACGTGCAAACGTTATTTTTTGGAAAGCCAAGCTTTGGAACATTGAACAATGTTGAAGCATACAGATATATATATATATATTTATAAACACGACTTCGCCTCATCTTAACGTATCATCACGTCCCCCTAGGCGGGGTTTGAACTATGAACGACTTGCTACCAGAGCCTACCAGCACGCCCCTATGCAAGGGGCACCCACGAACATGTCATGTGTGATAGAAGCCAGACAAGCGGCCCAGTGCTGCACCTGAGCTCCTGCATCCAATGCAACTCCCCATAGCAGGTAAACCTGCTTCCGCCACGGCTCGAGAGATGGCACCAGAGTACGGCTCCGCTTACAGAGGGAAGAGCTACCCCTGCCACCCCCAAGAGCAGGTGAATATATGTCCCTGCACTGCTGCAGAACGGCTGTTCATTCTCCACAGCTCGCTTCATAACCTCGTGTACTGGAGCTCTCTGCAGACACCGACGTCATGGCGTAGGACCACCGCTAGCTACCAGACATCTTCGAGACCTTCACCAGCAACTCCCAAANGCAGACACCGACGTCATGGCGTAGGACCACCGCTAGCTACCAGACATCTTCGAGACCTTCACCAGCAACTCCCAAAGAAATCTCCGTCCCAACACTCACTACCCTTCTGGTAGTGACACCCGAGCCCCTTCTGGACAACAGCATTGAGTTAGTTAGGGTCAATTAGTATTATAGCTACCTAGCTGCATCTGCTCTTGTCTTGTTTAGATCCAGATCCCCTTCACCTGGTATTATGGTAGTCTACTTCCATTACAGTTTCTTGTTGTTTAGGAGTTAGTATGGGCCACCATGTCTATTCCTCACGGGAATAAACACATTTTTATATCTAACCTCCGAGTACTTATTTCAAGGGTGACTGTGACTTTAACCCCAGTAGACGTCAGCCCACCAGGAAAAAGCAGGAGACTGCCATTAAAACCCATTTTCCGAACTTAGAGTAAGACTGCGGGCTCCCATAACTGGGTGCACGTACCCCTCAGACAGACACATTAGACGGGCACCCATACTGTGGAGATGGTATGCCAAGGTACCTTGTGCACATGTACGGTAGAGCCACAACCACTACGAACACAATCCACAGGGCGGCTAGTGAGCCAGCCCAGCTAATTCACTCTATCCACCGTGCTGTTATTGTCGCCGGAAGGAGTGATAAGACTGGTTCTGGAGGTCTGAGCCCCTTTGGTTCACACCCACGTCGCTGTCAGACATCCAGGGTAACCCACTGCTCGAACCACGGTGCTGTTTGTCGCCGGTTGGAGTAATCGGGTATGACTAGTTGGCTTGGCCACGACTGGCTGTACACCTAGCTAGGGATCCTCGTCGCCTGCTCTTCCTTAGCATGGCTGACTTTATTACCCTAATGCCATACACCCATATGAGTGGTGCAAAGTGGCAAGCTAGGAAGGCAGCTATTGCCTCCGAGTCCTTTGCCAAAGGATGGGGCACGAGTTCCAGCCGGCACCAGCAGCAACAGCGGCCGAGTCAGAAGCTACCNTAGCCTCAGAGTCCTTTGCCAAAGGATGGGGCACGAGTTCCAGCCGGCACCAGCAGCAACAGCGGTCGAGTCAGAAGCTACCCCGGACTATGTCCACTCTAGGTAAACTAGTTGTTGTGTGTAAACCAGTGTTGTGAAGGACAGTTAAGCCCACACCAGACTTTTTTCCATGCCGCCAAACCACGCGCCTAAGTTTATATACCGGCTAGGGTCTGGTTGGTAGCCAGTAAAGTCAATCCCAATAGATAGTCCGTATCTCTGACCGACACAATAAAACTTTGCCTGATACACGCGTCAAAGAGTTTTCGTGGTGCCCAACATGGAGCCACAGCGCTTTTTTAATTAGTTAATAAAGCAGAACCAGGCCAGCACAACCCCGAGAAACAGTTAAACTAGCCGGGAGTCATACCGAAAACCAGCCAGTCTTCGGGGAGTCAGTAAAAATCCCGTGGCGCTCATTTGTAACTAGCCGAGATGTCCGAATCAAATTTGAGCCTTGCTGACCAAGGCGACATCGCCACCACAATGGAAGCAACCACTATCAACCAAACCGAGAGGTGCAATACACCCACATGCCTTGGAGCGGGCGTTAACTTCATTAGTTGCGCATATTGCCAGTAAATTCCACTACCTATGTCTAGGGTGAAATGGCGAGTCCCGTTATACTGACGGGTTGGAATACAACTGTAATGAATGTCGTACAAGCCAGACTGCCTACTGCCACTGGCTTACCTGCGCTGGACAGGGAATTAAAACAGTAAGATTTATTGTATGTGCGCAAATGTTTCTGCATGTATGCGTAGGCTGGCCAAACGAAAGCACCACGAGACCGAGCTTAGTATACAGGTGTGAGGTTTGCAGACATGCAGAAGAATATAAACCAGATAATCCGGCTCTCACCGCAGCATGACATCCATCCGGGCAAGCGACGGGCCACAATTAGCAGAGTTTGCTTGAAGACGACATGAAGAAAGATCCGGTAGCATTTACCCAGGAATGCGAGCAGGAGTTTAGTGAAAACAAAGTACCTGATAAACAACGGGTCGTTAAAAACCCACCAACAATTGAAAGGAAAACCGCTAGATTGGTGGAACAAGTATGGAGAATTCATTACAGAAAGTGGGCAACTTTGTTTGCACCTAGCCACCTAGTTCTCGGGAGAAGAAGTGCTGGCGCACTTAAATACCGAGTTCCACAGTCGAACCCAGACCGTCGAGGAAGAAGCTGAAATCTTCATTCGTAGGAAGGTGCAGATATACTGCCGGATATTCCCCGAAGAGGATGAGGAAAGTTTTGTGCGTTAACATTACGCATATGGTGCTACCTGATTAACAAAATCTTCTCCAACTTTCCAAGCCTTAGTCAGTAGATGAATTAGTGTACAGGGCTCGCGAGACATAGCAAAATTTCAAGGCGCAGGCCATTCTGGACAAACAAAAAAAGCAGCAGTAAAAGCCAGGAGGCCAGTAACCCGCCCAAGCCGAAATGGAGAACTCTCCCTCCTGCCCCTACTACTACGACTCTCCCTAAGTGTTGGTTCTGTCCGAAATTACACTTTAACTGGGACTACCCAGTCAAACAGGTTGTCCAAGGACGAGCGGGGGAAGGGGGTACACCAGGTGCGTCTGAAACCCCACAGTGAGGGACTGAAGTTATAGGACTACGCCAGGCGAGAAATGCCAGAACCGGGGTGCGAAGCGGGCAATCACCACCGGGAAACACGAGCGCTTCTACATACAAACACTAGCTGAAGAATTCAACCCACCTGAAGCCCCGCATATAGAAGTGGAGATAAATTGACGTCGGGCACTCGCCCTTTTAGACTCTGCCGCAACTGGGAATTTCATACGAAGTAATCTGCTCACCCCTGCCCAACGAGCTTCACTCGGCCCACAAACCCGCCTAGTGCGTATGGCACAGCACAACCAGTCCCTTAAGGTTGACTGGCCAAACTACACCGACAGTAGGGATATACCGCAATGTAAACCAAACGGAATTTATAGCTTCGCCCGATATTACAGAGAAGGTAATCTTGGGGTAACCACGGCTACGCCAACAACAGTGCATTATGGATCACGATCAGCAACGTATCTATATTGGAGACAAGCATCGGGGGGAACTCAGCCTGGACGTTGCAATCCCACCCCCGATTGCACCCGAAGAAATTAACCACCAGTTAGCAGAACTAGAATCCCAGCTTCTGCAAATACTGGACGACCATTGTGGAGCCTTCAGCCAAGGGGAATAACTACGCCAGATGTGTAGTATTCAACACGAGATTTGGCCCATCACTAACATGACTGTTTATAATAGATCCTACCGCGTGTCTGCCCGGTTGCGACACCTCATTATGACCCAAGTCCAGGCTATGGAGCAGGNGTTTATAATAGATCCTACCGCGTGTCTGCCCGGTTGCGACACCTCATTATGACCCAAGTCCAGGCTATGGAGCAGGGGATTCTGGAACCATCAGACTCACCTTACAATGCCAGGGTCATTTTAGTCCCAAAGAAGGACGGGTAGCTAAGATTCTGTGTGAATTACAAGGACCTAAATTATGTTACGCATCCCATCGCACCATCGGCCATTAACCTAACCCAGCCTCTACAGAATATAGGAGAAGCCAAAATCTTAAGTATCCTAGACATGCAGTCGGGTACTGGCAGATTTCAGTACATCCCAACAGTTTTTACTACTCCAGAGGGAGAAACCCTGCAATTCAGAGTAATGCTGTTCCGGTGCAAGAATACTCCCGCCACCTTCCAGAGGCTAACGTCCGCTGAGGTCCTTACGGGCTTAATAGGCCAGTTTTTCTTCGCCTACCTCGACGACATAATCGTTTACTCAAAGTCTTGGGAAGAGTACTGTGGACACATCCAATGAGTCTTAGAGAGACTCGAATTGCATAGATTAACCTGTAAGCTTTCAAAAAGCCATTCTGGAAAGACTACTATTGACTACCTGGGACATGTCACACCTGAGGGGAAATATTCCCAGGCCGCCTCGATACGAGCCATAGATGAGGCAGAAGAACCCACCAACAAGAAACAATTACATCGCTTCTTGGGCCTGTGTGACTGGTTATGCGACTACGTACCAGACATCGCCCGACAAATTGCAACCCTCAACCCCTCCCCCCACCCATCTCTAAAGAAGGAAACACAGCGGTAAGGAGAACACTGCACCACATATTTTTCGACATGAAGCGAAACTTCCAGAACATTAAGCAACTCCACAGACCACAAGGAGATAGTCCTCTCATATTGCAGACTGACGCCTGCCAGAAGGGGCTGGGGGCTGTCCTATACCAAGAGGACCCCACCGGGCAACACCAAATGATTGCCTATACCAGCACCCGTCTGAACACCACAGAACAAAAATATCACATTAAGGAACATTAATGTCTCGCTGTGATCTGGGTTGTGTGATAATACAAATACCACCTAGAAGGAAGACGCTTCATACTCCACACCGACAGCAAGCCCATCCAATGGCTGCACGAGTCAAGAAGCATNACCACCTAGAAGGAAGACGCTTCATACTCCACACCGACAGCAAGCCCATCCAATGGCTGCACGAGTCAAGAAGCATTGAAGCCAAATTAGGACAATAGGAAATGTTTCTAACCAAATTTGTCATTGAAGTGCAGCACTGCCTGGGCAAAACCAATGGCATGCCCGATGCTTTATCCCGCCAGCCGCTCCTCGACGGGGACATCAAATAAGACGAGGAATGGGAGAGAATGACCTCCCCTTCTGGTTCCTACCAGAAACCCCGAAAATCACCTCCGGATCCTCCAGCTGCAACTCAGCCAATACCAATTATGTTACCATCAGCAGGACCAAGATAGCGAGTGTCTCCTCCAGGAGAGACCCCAGAGGTTTGAACTTCGAGATGACGACGTCTGGTCTCGGAGCAGATAACCCAGGACCCAATGAAAGATCTGGATACCGCAAAGCCTGAGGGTATACCTATGCCAACACCACAATGACAACCCACAAGTCGGTCACCCAGGCATCAAAGAAACCCTCCAAGCCATAGGAGAACGATATATGTGAGACGAGATAAGTCGGGACGTACGGCAGTACGTATATAACTGCGATGCGTGCTGTTGTGGTAAGGCCTATCCCTTACCGCAGCCAACAGGAAAACCTTGTCGACCTGAAAATGCCTGGACCTACTTGGCAGCTGACCTAATGGTGCCTTATCCGAGAATCACCAAAGGAGTGATAAGACTGGTTCTGGAGGTCTGAGCCCTTTTGGTCCACACCCACGTAGCTGTCAGATATCCAGGGTAACCCACTTCTCTAACCACCATGCTGTTTGTCGCTGGTTGGAGTAATCGGGTATGACTGGTTTGCTTGGCCACGACTGGCTGTACACCTAGATAGGGATCCTCGTCACCTGCTCTTCCTTAGCGTGGCCGAATTTAGTACCTTTATGCCATACACCCATAGGAAGGAGTGGTGTAAAGTGGCCCAACTTGTGCTGTAACCCAGTGCCAACCACCCTCTGTAGTCTAACCCCCCGGGAACGAGCTCAAGCCGCCCAACAACTGGAGGGGCCTCATCTCCCAGTCCCTCCACGCTTCCTCTTTCAGCCACCCTACAAGACCTCTGTGAGCCGCATCCTTCATCTTCGACTTCCACCAGGGACTCCACATACCACTGGGTATATCGAACCCATGGTTCCAACCCAGCAGGATTAGCAGCCCTCCGCAGGCTCCTACCAGCACTGCCAGCCGCAGCACCACCTTTGCCCAAGGACTGGGCACGACTTCCAGCCGGCACCAGCAGCAACAGCGGCCGAGTCAGGAGCTACCCAGAGCTACGCACACTCCAGGTAAACCAGTGGCTGTGTGTAAACCACTGTTGTGGAGGACAGCTAAGCCCACACCAGACTTTGTGCTGTGCCACCAAGCCACACATCACAGTCGGCCGGGGTCCGGTTGGCAGGAATTAAAGTCGAACTCAATAGATCGCCCATGTCTNACCAAGCCACACATCACAGTCGGCCGGGGTCCGGTTGGCAGGAATTAAAGTCGAACTCAATAGATCGCCCATGTCTCTGACCGTCTCAGTAAAACTTTGCCCGACCATGACGTCGTCGTCAGTTTCCTCGATCTCACGCGTCAATGTAATCATTATTTCCTGGAATGTTGTAAACAGGCGAAAAATGTTTCACAGTAACCTGTTAGGAACATGGTAAGTAACGGTTTGGTTCATCCCTACAACTTCATCCATATGCCGCCTAAAGACGTCCAAATCACGTGCCATTTTCACTACCGGGTTATTGGTTGACTGCTGACTGACCGCATGCTAACCAAATTTTAAGATATTTTGGTCTAAAAAATAGTAGGTTATAAAATTGAAAATATAAAACCTTGCAAAAAATTTAATAGTTGCTAAATCAATTTTAATTTGTCCGAGACAGCGAATTTGGGTTAACATTTGCGAGACAGTAGTTGTAGCTACTATCACACTTTGGACATCGTACCTAGTATAACTGGAACTAAAAGTAATTCGGGGAAATTTGATTGACAACTCACTTCTATTCGCCAACAACTCAGCGACTATTGATTGAAATGCAGTAATTCTGCTATTACTGATACTACACAGTTCGAGTTGGAAATATGTGTCGTGGAAGAACATAAGAATTGCTTAAAAACTATTCATGTGAGTCCCACTTTCTTCATTTTATCAATACAATATAGTAAGAACATGGAAACAAGGAAATGGGTTTTCGGGAGAACAATATGGTGTATAATTAACGTAGACGAACGATTACCGGCCAAATAGAATTTACTAGTACTCAAAATCTCTGTACAAGAAATATATGTCACTTTAAAAATTATGCAGAGCTCGCAGAAAAATAAAACTATTTGTATCTGTTCGTAAATTTGTTATATATTGCACACGAAAGCTATGCTTTTCTGGATGGTAATGCTTTGGGAAATGGCGTATAGATGGCGCTCACAGCATGACAGGGTGAGGGGAGAGCCGTTTGCTTTGCTCAAGAGATAACAACATGGCTTTCTTCGGGATCCAGTCTTTTTTTAATGTTGACTGTTATTCTATTACTGACTCGGAACGACACCAATTAGAAATATATTTCGTCAAATTATTAGAAAAAATAATTAAACAATAACATGCAATATTTCTTTATNACGACACCAATTAGAAATATATTTCGTCAAATTATTAGAAAAAATAATTAAACAATAACATGCAATATTTCTTTATGCTTTTGGAATTAATATCAAGCATATATGGAAAGCATGGATGCAGTTTGGGGATACGACGGGGTGAAAAGAACTCTCAAGGTTTTGAAGTTGCGTTTCATTTGGATACGGATCGTTTTACTGTGCANACGACACCAATTAGAAATATATTTCGTCAAATTATTAGAAAAAATAATTAAACAATAACATGCAATATTTCTTTATCCTTTCGGAATTAATATCAAGCATATATGGAAAGCATGGATGCAGTTTGGTGATACGACGGGGTGAAAAGAACTCTCAAGGTTTTGAAGTTGCGTTTCATTTGGATACGGATCGTTTTACTGTACATTTCATTTTGTACACTTATAAATTACTACTTTATCACGAAGTTTAGTTTGTAAATCTAATAATCGCTGTTTTACGACCACGTATATAAAATGTATTAATTAATCTAGGAACTCTTTCTTATCGCGTATTTTCTGCTTGTCTAATGTGCATCGGCAGTGCACTCAGAATAGCCAACGTAATATTAACTTTAGTTCGTTCGTGCATCAGCTGATACAGGATTTTGTAAATGGTACTTTTTTTGTTTCGTATACGTCAAGTGAGTGAGACAGACAATATACTTAGCAAAACTTTCCATGATGGAACAGCAAGATGGTGTTAAAAGCATTCACCCACAGTGTGGTCTGCATGTGTATAATATACACTTATAAAGTGTACACCTGAAGGTATAAACTGTTGAACAAATAAACACAAACAAGAGGTAATCAATAAGACCACAAAGTAAGTAAATATAAAAATGATAAGTGACTTTGGTATCTAAATGACCTCCTGTCTCTCCCATACCAATATTAGAAGACTGGGTATTCTGTAGACATCCAATAGGCAGTACAAAAAATAAATATCTGGTTTGAAATGTGTCGTTTAAAAGTACTTGAAAGTAAGTAATATTAAAAAAAAACATTTTTTGCTGAGATCATAATACATTTAATCTTATTTTAAATCTGTAAAACATAAGTCCATATACTCTGCAGGTCACTTGTATGTATTATAGTATGTGAAAATCAAATTTACAGGTNATCTGTAAAACATAAGTCCATATACTCTGCAGGTCACTTGTATGTATTATAGTATGTGAAAATCAAATTTACAGGTTGTAAACTGGTAATTTAAGCTAGGCTTCACATATTATGCAGCATTCTTTGTTTTTGTGTCATAATTTCTGTTTCAGAGGTAGCCTATTATTGGAAGTGTTTGATTATAGAAAATTTACAATATACTAGTTGTTTAATACTTTTATAAGTTATCTCATTTGCACTGTGTGTTATTTCCTGCTTGCAAAAAGGCAGAAACTTATTGATAAAATATAAATATGTTCCTGACTTTTTACGAGCAGATAATACACAATTGTAATTACACACAATAATATTAACCAGTAAAACGTAAATTTTCAATAATCATACATCGTCAGTAATTAATTACTATTATTCTGAAATTATGACACGAAAACGAAGAATTTCTGCAAAAGGGGAGTAGCCAAGTCTAAAATACCTTGGTAGTTTAGGAGTGTGATGTTTGTCTGCCATTATCTGGTGCATTGAGAATATTTGGCCTGATCCCTATAGGGGTATGGTGTGGTTAACGGGATGCATTTGTGAGCAGTTTAGGAAATCAAGATATAGTGCAAAAATTGTTAGTTGAGGAGCAGCTGACCTTCCAGTCAGTGCTGGAAAAGGCTTTGATAATGGAAGCGGCTTTGCGACACTCCAAAGGAAATGAGACCATTTGCGCAACGAAATCAAGAAGACTCTAGCCATGATGGGGACAGTGACTCTGCTATTGCACTAAGGAATGTTATTGGTAGCCAGGGGGAGCGAGGAGTAACTTCCCTACAAAAGATGGGTTCACACTGGAATAAAAACTGTTGCATCCTTGAATAGGGCAGTTGTTAGGAAGATGGCCACTAGGCTAAGTAACAAGGGGTAACTTGTGCCTCAGCTTAGAGTAGTGTGTCGTTGACTTATTTAATGTCCTGCCAGAGATACACAGTAACGATGCAACATGGTGGCAGCGGTGAAGTCAGCTACACTATTTCAATAGAGCAGGTGTGAATGCGATTAGAGCGTATTCCAACTGAAATGTCTGCACTTGATAGCCATTCAAGATGGTCGACGCCAGCAGAAAAGAAGCGGACATGACACAGCAGCCAAGTAACCACCACGTAAAACCACCAGGTCCGCTCGATTTCGTCAATGCATGGCCTCGATGGGAACTGCGCTTTGAGCGGTACCTCAACTTCACCAGCCAGACTTCGATCAAAGACGCTCATAAGATTGACCTACTCATGCATTTGTTGGGAGAACAGTCGGACAACATTGTCTTAACATTCCAACGACCGGCGGGAGACTGGACATATGCCGAACTAGTAACGGCTTTCGGCAAACACTTCAAACCCCGCATCAACATTATATTTGAGACATTCAAATTTAATTCGCANAACTAGTAACGGCTTTCGGCAAACACTTCAAACCCCGCATCAACATTATATTTGAGACATTCAAATTTAATTCGCATGTCCAACAACCAGGGGAAAAGGCTGAGACGTTTATAACGTCACTACATAACCTCGCCAAAACATGAATGTATAAACTCCTTAAAGAGGAACTAATACGAGATCGCATTGTCGTAGGAATATGCGACGTAGAATTAAGTGATACTATGCAACTAATGAGTGACTTAACCATACAACAAGCCGTCAACATTTGCAGACAAGCAGAACTACGATTATCGCAGTCGCTAGAGTTACACGAGTTACGGTCCGAGGAAGTCAACTGTGTGTGTTGAGACGACAAAACACATTGAGATCGGACAAAATACCAGTCCGGTGCGAGTCCACGGAGGAACAGTAATACAGGACCACCATGGAGGGAACACAGCAATGGCTGTGGTTACTGTGGCAGGACACATGCCAGTATTAAGTGCCCTTAAATAAATACCAAGTGTTATTCTAGTGGCCGCAAGGGTCATTTCTCCAGTCTGTAGGGCCAGTAAACGCCTTCAGCACGTCACGGAAACTCCAAGCTCCCAGGGCAGCACAAATAAATTTGTGGTGGGGAATGTGGCTGCGAGGTTAGGTACGCCCGGACAGCAGCGGGAAGATAACCCATTTCAAGTGACAGTGGAAGTTACAGAACTAGCATCGCACAAAATGGTGGTGGTGGCAATAACACCAGCATTACAACATGTGACGTTTAATTTTCTCTTGTCACAAACTGACGGTGCAAGGGAAATATGTGAAGCTATAGAGGAAGATGCCTCAAAAATCAAGGAATTCGAGATTGTGGTTGAAGAGGTTATAAGCAAGAAAAATGAAGTGGTGGCCAATTTCTGTGCTTTGTGTTCAAACACCCCTAACGAAAGTATCGATATAAAATAAGTGAANGAAATGAAGTGGTGGCCAATTTCTGTGCTTTGTGTTCAAACACCCCTAACGAAAGTATCGATATAAAATAAGTGAAACAGCAATTTGTTGCATACGAACTAATGTTTCGGGAATTACTTAAAGTATACAACAGAATCAAACGACAATTTTCAAACTCGTCGGGTAGAGAGTGCAATGCAACGATACAGGATGCGCCAGTCGGCAGTCCTGCCAACTTTACTTTTACCTGTGTTTACGGGAAATCGAGCCGAGTGGACAGGGTTTTCTAAACTATTTAACTCAATGGTTGGGCAAATTCCTAGCATAAGTAAAGTGCATAAACTACACAACTTATTGCGTTTTTCGACAGGAGAACCACAGGACCTGGTAAGCAACATCCCAGTTATTGATAAGAATTATGATGATGTATGGGATCTATTGGAGAAAAGGTACAAAAGTGAACAGCTTACAGCTGTAAATGTGTAAACAATCCTGCATCTTACACCCATAAATAGTAAGAATGATGCATCATATTCAGCTTTTCTATGCACGGTTGAAGAAAATCTTAATGCACTAAAGCATTGCCATTCAAAAGTCAGCATATCTGGGATTGGGCAGATGTCTGCAGCTGAAGCAAGGTGATAGGTGGTGTGCAAAATTGCATCGTTTCACTCAGAGAAGTTTCATCTTGTTACTAATACCTTTATCCTCAACAGAATAACAAGGGATATGCATTCGGTAAAGGTAGACACTTCATTCCTCGCTCACTTAAAGGATCTCCCGCTGGCAGACCCACAGTTTGCGACACCTGGGGCAATTGACATGCTTCTCTCTGCAGAGGTCGTTGCAGAGGTAATGATGGGGGCCAAAATTGCTGGACAGCCACATGCCTACCAAACAGAATTTGGTTGGATGCTGGCTGAAAAAGCGTTAGTTGAACACAGTAGTCCAGAGTCAACTTCCTTACTTGAGGGCAAAAATAGCAGTATTGACAACCCCCCGCAGAGGTTATGGGACATTGAGGAGGTTCCATGGAGCAACTTTATTTCCAAGGATGAACAGAAGTGTGAAGNCCCCCGCAGAGGTTATGGGACATTGAGGAGGTTCCATGGAGCAACTTTATTTCCAAGGATGAACAGAAGTGTGAAGTACACTTTTTAATTACGCACACTCGAGATGATACAGTTAGGTAAGTATTACATATTACATTTAAGAGTGATTACTGATATTTTATTGGGGTATTCATGTGGGGTAGCACTCAGACGNCCCCCGCAGAGGTTATGGGACATTGAGGAGGTTCCATGGAGCAACTTTATTTCCAAGGATGAACAGAAGTGTGAAGAACACTTTTTAATTACGCACACTCGAGATGATACAGTTAGATAAGTATTACATATTACATTTAAGAGTGATTACTGATATTTTATTGGGGTATTCATGTGGGGTAGCACTCAGACGNATAAGTATTACATATTACATTTAAGAGTGATTACTGATATTTTATTGGGGTATTCATGTGGGGTAGCACTCAGACGACTCTGTGGTTAGGAGTGGGAGTTAGGAAGGTCATTCGGTTTGCACTCTGAATATAAACTTTTCATGGAGGAACACGAGCGATTAGGACATATGACATGTGTAGGTACACTGAAATCTGATGAAGATGGCGAGTTGGAGCTGACATCTTTATCACATGAAAAACCTGCTTACATCATCCCCCATAAAGTAGTTTTGAAGTAGGGCAAAGTGGTGGGATTCCGCTGGGATCCAGGCCATGACTGCTTCGTTTACAGGGTGCAGGTATATGATGCACGAAACACCAAGCGAGGCCTTCTCTCAAACATTGCNGCCATGACTGCTTCGTTTACAGGGTGCAGGTATATGATGCACGAAACACCAAGCGAGGCCTTCTCTCAAACATTGCTCACTTGTACGAACCTTGTGGATGGTTAGCTCCAGTGATAGCAACTAGCAAGATCTTGCTTGAGTGGTTATGGGCCCAAAGTATTGGCTGGGATGAATCTGTAGGACATGATGTACTTAGCCAGTGGGAGGAGTTAAAAAAGTTTCTTCCTAGCTNGGTATTGGCTGGGATGAATCTGTAGGACATGATGTACTTAGCCAGTGGGAGGAGTTAAAAAAGTTTCTTCCTAGCTTTTGTGAGATTAAAATTCGTAGGTTAATTTCACTTCAGGGGGTAGATGTGCACTTTCATGGATTTTGCGATGCCAGTGAGAAAGTCTATGCTACTGTCATTTATGTTCGATGTGTGATGAGGTATGGGAATTAAGTCAATATTCTCTGTTTAAAGTCGAAGGTGGCCCCGTTGAAGACCCTCACTGTGCCCAAACTTGAGTTGTGTGCAGTACTGTTATTGAGTAGGCTGTGGCAACACATCAAAAGGCTGTATTTTGACAAGATCAAAGAGTTTGAGGTTCATACTTGGCCAGATTCAAGTGTTACATTGGCATGGTTACATCTGTCACCACACCAATGGAAGACATTTGTAGCTAACAGGGTAGCAGATATTCAGGCCATCGTACCCCCCAGTACATGGNGTCACCACACCAATGGAAGACATTTGTAGCTAACAGGGTAGCAGATATTCAGGCCATCGTACCCCCCAGTACATGGAAGCACGCCCTATCAGTGGACGTGGCATCATGTGGTGCTCTTCTTGAGCAGCTTCTTAGACATTTGTGGTGGTTTACAGGTATATCGTGGCTGAAGCTTTCGCAGGAACACTGGCCAGATACGGGCCATTATACCCAAGAGAGTGTGCCAGAATTGAAGTCACCTGCTGCTGTGGTATTGGTGGCAAACCAGATTGAGCCTAGCAGCCCTGAAGATCCGTTACACTTAATTACAAGTCATCTTCGCTGGTCAAATTGACATGCACCACAGCATGGGTATTGCATGCAAAATCAGAGTTTAAGAAAATTAGCCATGCGAAGAGTAATTTCCTGACAATGGAGGAGTTGAGTAATGCTACAGTGACATTGGCCAAACATGTACAGTTATGCAGCTTCTGGGAAGAATTGTCTGCTCTTAAAAAGGGAGTAGGTGCCCCGATGTTATACAGCCATTGATACCATTTCTCGACTCAAATGCAATTATCAGGGGTGGACGGCTGCACCATTCATCACTATCAGAGACTGCAAAACATCCAATTTTGCTGCCACAGCAAAGCCAGTTGTCCAGACCCATTATTGTCCATTGTCATAACATAAATTTACACCCAGGGCCATCCACAACCTAGTACCTAGTCCGCAGGGAGTACTGGATAATTTCTTCACTCTCTTTGGTGCGAAATGTGATTCACAAAAGCATGCGGTGCTTTAAAGCCAGAGCAGTCGCTCACAATCCAGTAATGGGCACACTGCCGAAAGAATGGTTCGCTCGGGTTCGAGCATTCCTGTCCGTTGGGGTGGATTTTGGAAGACCTTTCCATGCCACACCTGTACGAACGAAGAAGAAGGCAACCTTCAAGGTGTACATGTGTCTGTTCGTTTGTATGGTCACCAAGGCGATGCACTTAGAGCTGGTCACAGACTTGTCAACATCGGCTTTACTGGCTGCATTCAAGCTATTTGTGTCGATAAGAGGAATCCCCGCTGATGTGTAACTCCGAAACTCCGATAATGGCTCCAATTTTGTAGGAGCACATAAACAACATTGTTTTCAGGGGATAATGAGGAAGAGATTGCAGCAAAGGTGAACCTGGGAGGGTCGAAGTGGCACTTCAACCCTCCAGCAAGACCAAACTTTGGAGGTCTGTGGGAAACAGCAATCAAGAGTGCTAAGCAGCATCTGTACAGAGTTGTAGGTACTCAGTTAATGACTTTTTTTTTGTATTTTTAGGACAGTGATGAAAAATTATACTACTTAATAGATTAACTACTGCAAATTCTTTAAAACCAAAATGTACAATTTATGATGTAAAAAGAGTTTAAGCATAGTCCCACAAGACAAAAAAAAATAGAAGAATGGCAAGACTATGCCCAATACATAATTTTTTGAATGATCATGCTATGTATTTTATATACTTAATTATATTATTTATATAAAGATTTCTAATCACATATTAAATCATTTTAGCTGAGTGTTGTTCAGTTTTGCTTTTAATGTTTTAGTGTCTTTGTTTTATTTTTCCCATTTTTTTTAAAACTATTTTAGAAATATATCAATCAAATTTTTATTGTTTAATTTTTATTTCTTAAAGATTTTGTTTCAAACGTACATTCATGCACAATTAATTATAATTTTTTTGCTAATTTTTTTAGGATTTCAAATTTTATATTTTATTTTTAGTTTAATAAAAATTTTAACTAAAACATTATTTTATAATTTAATTTTTATATGATGGGTACTGTTTTTAAAATAGGCTTGAATTTTTCAAATTTGTGGTAAAGTGTAGTACCCAAGTTAAAACGGAATATTTATGGATTGGGGAAAGCTAGTGAGGTAAGGTGGTTCCAGTGGTTTTGTTGTCTTTACTATCAGTTAACTAGTCAGTGAGAAGTGCATCAGTATGTACTCAGGAAAGTATTAAGTAGTAGAGATGTAAATGTGAACACAATATTGGCTACGAGGAAAGTGGAAATGTTATTTTTCAAGTAAAGTAGATTGTTAAACTCTTAAAGTGCAGTATGGCATTGATAGAGTTCTGCGAGTTTGCACCGGGTTTGGACACATGGAAGACCTATCATGAGCATTTACATTATTATTTTCTCGAAAATGAAGTTACGAAGGAAGGCGAACAACATAATATTATATACGAGTATGTTGGCGGGATCCGAGTTGCATTGGTTAGTAGAATAGTTTGGATGAGTCTGGAACAAAGGGGCTGGGGTACGGAGACGCAGCCGACCACCCGCTCTGTCATTCCTATCAGTCGGCGGCCATATTGTATCCGAGAGACCTTGGCCAATAACCTTGACCTTGGATGACTTTCACCCCAAAAATCCCCAAAAATGTATAAAATTTTTTTAAAAAATCACTTGAAATTTTTTTTTAAATATATAAAAAAATGTATTTAAAACAATTTGTTTTAAAAAACTTACATTTCTGGAGGTCCATCCAGCACCACGTCCAGCATACGAATGACCTCCCTTTCAATCAATCGCTTTGTAATAACATTCCCCTCGCCAACCCCCTCATCATGCTCATTCTGTTGAATGCACACCACCAAACATATTGGTTTTTTCGTTTATCATTTGGTTACATTTTCATAACCTAAGTGGTACTAGTGTATTAATAATTGATTTACCCGCTAGGCAGTGCTAACTTTTCGATTTAGCCACCAGGCGATCTGTCGTTCNCGCAGGAACACTGGCCAGATACGGGCCATTATACCCAAGAGAGTGTGCCAGAATTGAAGTCACCTGCTGCTGTGGTCTTGGTGGCAAACCAGATTGAGCCTAGCAGCCCTGAAGATCCGTTACACTTAATTACAAGTCATCTTCGCTGGTCAAATTGACATGCACCACAGCATGGGTATTGCATGCAAAATCAGAGTTTAAGAAAATTAGCCACGCGAAGAGTAATTTCCTGACAATGGAGGAGTTGAGTAATGCTACAGTGACATTGGCCAAACATGTACAGTTATGCAGCTTCTGGGAAGAATTGTCTGCTCTTAAAAAGGGAGTAGGTGCCCCGACGTTATACAGCCATTGATGCCATTTCTCGACTCAAATGCAATTATCAGGGGTGGATGGCTGCACCATTCATCACTACCAGAGACTGCAAAACATCCAATTTTGCTGCCACAGCAAAGCCAGTTGTCCAGACCCATTATTGCCCATTGTCATAACATAAATTTACACCCAGGGCCATCCACAACCTAGTACCTAGTCCGCAGGGAGTACTGGATAATTTCTGCACTCTCTTTGGTGCCAAGTGTGACTCACAAAAGTATCCGGTGCTTTAAAGCCAGAGCAGTCGCTCACAATCCAGTAATGGGCACACTGCCGAAAGAATGGTTCGCTCAGGTTCGAGCATTCCTGTCCATTGGAGTGGGTTTTGGAAGACCTTTCCATACCACACCTGTACGAACGAAGAAGAAGGCAACCTTCAAGGTGTAAATGTGTCTGTTCGTTTGTATGGTCACCAAGGCGATGCACTTGGAGCTGGTCACGGACTTGTCAACAGCAGCTTTACTGGCTGCATTCAAGCTATTTGTGTCAATAAGAGGAATCCCCACTGATGTGTAACTCTGAAACTCCGATGATGGCTCCAACTTTGTAGGAGCACATAAACAACATTGTTTTCAGGGGATAGTGAGGAAGAGATTGCAGCAAAGGTGAACCTGGGAGGGTCGAAGTGGCACTTCAACCCTCCAGCAAGACCAAACTTTGGAGGTATGTGGGAAACAGCAATCAAGAGTGCTAAGAAGCATTTGTAGAGAGTTGTAGGTACTCAGTTAATGACTTTTTTTTTTTTGTATTTTTAGGACAGTGATGAAAAATTTTACTACTTAATAGATTAACTACTGCAAATTCTTTAAAAACCAAAATGTACAATTTATGATGTAAAAAGAGTTTAAGTATAGTCCCACAAGACAAAAAAAAATTTCTAATCACATATTAAATAATTTTAGCTGAATGTTGTTCAGTTTTGCTTTTAATGTTTTAGTGTCTTTGTTTTATTTTTCCCATTTTTTAAAACTATTTTAGAAATATATCAATCAAATTTTTATTGTTTAATTTTTATTTCTTAAAGATTTTGTTTTATACATACATTCATGCACAATTAATTACAATTTTTTTGCTATTTTTTTTAGGATTTCAAATTTTACATTTTATTTTTAGTTTGATAAATTTTTTAATTAAAACATTGTTTTATAATTTAATTTTTATATGATGGGTACTGTTTTTAAAATAGGCTTGAATTTTTCAAATTTGTGGTAAAGTGTAGTACCCAAGTTAAAACGGAATATTTATGGATTGGGGAAAGCTAGTAAGGTAAGGTGGCGCCAGTGGTTTTGTTGTCTTTACTATGAATTAACTAGTCAGTGAGAAGTGCATCAGTATGTACTCAGGAAAGTATTAAGTAGTAGAGATGTAAATGTGAACACAATATTGGCTACGAGGAAAGTGGAAATGTTATTTTTTAAGTAAAGTAGATTGTTAAACTCTTAAAGTGTAGTATGGCATTGATGGCGTTCTGCGAGTTTGCACCGGGTTTGGACACATGGAAGACCTATCATGAGCATTTACATTGTTATTTTCTCGCAAATGAAGTTACGAAGGAAGGCAAACAACATAATATTATATACGAGTATGTTGGCGGGATCCGAGTTGCATTGGTTAGTAGAATAGTTTGGATGAGTCTGCAACAAAGGGGCTGGGGTACGGAGACGCAGCCGACCACCCGCTCTGTCATTCCTATCAGTCGGCGGCCATATTGTATCCGAGAGACCTTGGCCAATAACCTTGACCTTGGATGACTTTCACCCCAAAAATCCCCAAAAATGTATAAAATTTTTTTAAAAAATCACTTGAAATTTTTTTTTAAATATATAAAAAAATGTATTTAAAACAATTTGTTTTAAAAAACTTACATTTCTGGAGGTCCATCCAGCACCACGTCCAGCATACGAATGACCTCCCTTTCAATCAATCGCTTTGTAATAACATTCCCCTCGCCAACCCCCTCATCATGCTCATTCTGTTGAATGCACACCACCAAACATATTGGTTTTTTCGTTTATCATTTGGTTACATTTTCATAACCTAAGTGGTACTAGTGTATTAATAATTGATTTACCCGCTAGGCAGTGCTAACTTTTCGATTTAGCCACCAGGCGATCTGTCGTTCNTGTATTAATAATTGATTTACCCGCTAGGCAGTGCTAACTTTTCGATTTAGCCACCAGGCGATCTGTCGTTCTCTCTGTCCAATATCTAAGAAGGGATACTCGCTATACTCAACAGTAGGGATGGGGAATATTTCCTGTCACTGAGAATTTTGTCATGGTTACCGGATTGTCACAGTGACAAGCAGTGGCAGATGCTTTGAAGTCACTGCTTCTGCTCGTCACTCCTGTCACGGTGCACAGGTTGTGGGATGCAAGCGCTTTGACTTTGTCTCAACATACTACAGAACGTTCCAAGCTGTTAGGTTATAAATCTGGTAGGTAGAATGCGTGGCACGTCCGTTGCTGTGCCGAACTCTGAAGCAGTGCCGAATTAGGCGCATATATTTATCTAATAGAGTACTTTTATTGAACTATGCTTCATAATTCGTTCTGGAATTATACGTTTTTATTTATTTGTGCAATTTATGATTGCTTGTACTGAACTATGTTGTGAAAGTTTAATTCTGAAAATTAATTATCATCTACTTTCACCTTTCACTTTCATTACTTTACCAATTTTGAATCTATTACCTATTACACTCTGTTTTGTGAATCGTATTGCAAAATGTCGCATAACATTGCAAAACGTAGCTATTGGTTTCATTCATGTAACCACGTTGTCCACAAATTCTTTTGCTCCGTCCCTGTTCGCTACTCTGTGTGACAAAGAGCATATGCCTCGTGCCTGCGCGCCGTGCACACTGGCGCAGTTCATTCTTCGTAGTGACAAGGCGCGACTTAGCCTGCGCCTGTGCCAATCGTTCCTTGCCGTAACAAGGAGCGACAGCTTCGCGCACGTGCGGCACAAGCAGTTCACTTCTCGCAGTGACAGGAACCGACTTGGCTAGTGGCAGCGTCGGTCTTTCCTCGCCGTGACAAGAACCGGCTTGGCTAGCAGCAGCGCCGGTCTTTCCTCGCTGTGACAAGAACCGGCTTGGCTAGTGGCAGCGCCAGTCTTTCCTCGCCGTGACAAGAACCGGCTTGGCTAGCGGCAG
>NQII01000179.1:0-10096 GCA_002778355.1 Clitarchus hookeri | reverse complement strand
TTACCGGTCGTCCCTCGCCGTGACAAGAACCGGCTTATCTAGTGGTGGGGAGCAGCCAACTGGCCAACAGCCCCAACAACTGGCCGAACACAACATCTAGCCGAAGCACCAAGTGTGCGATGTGACAACTGGCCACGTTTTTGACTATATTAAATTGAAGTTGTTAGCCATGAAAATATTTAAGAGTGGAAATTATTAGTTTGCTTATTAGTTATGCCAGCCAATGAATACTTATGTCTTATGTACTTAAGGTCTGGGGAAGGGACCGAGGGGTTTGTATATTTATTTTGTTTTCTCCGTCGAGAAATTTACCGGTACACATGAACTCCTTTCAGTAAGAAAAAAAAATAGTAGGCATATTTTCAAGTTTGTCAGTGATTTATTTTTAAAACTTTATGAATTCATTTGCTTTTATGTAAATGTGTAGTATTTGGTTGTTAAATATCCCAATTTGCAAAATCGCGTAAGCTTGAGTTTGGTTCTTGGTTGTTGAGGTAGGTTACATAATATTCCAAATCGTATTTACCATTTTTGAAGCAAATTGTTTTACTATTAGGACTAATAAATTGTTGAGTGCCAATTACGAATTTGTATTAAACGTTTCAGTCAGCGGGGTAAAGAAATGAAAATGTTTTCAGGGGCACTTGAAAAGCTTTTTAAATTGTTTTTAATTGCCTAAAAAATTTTGGTTGGAATAGTTCAACTTTACCTTGATTTTTTAAGGTTATCCACACAGCAATTACTTACGAACACAGATGCCTATTCTAATGTTTACCAGTTTAGTACTGTACTTATTCTTAGGCAGTGTCAAGTGTTCTCTGTAAAGAGTGCTCTTTCACATTACCTGGTGCAGAGAGATGCCAGCAATTTATTTTATTAAACTACACAACTTGGATCCTGAAATTATGAAATTACACAAAATTTTGCACGATTATACGAAACAAAAAGGAACACCATATGTAAAATACGATTTTGACTTCTTTTACAGCTTAGACAACTCATAAATGCTAACAGCTAACACCTCAGTATAACCAACATTTGCCAATGTCATTGTTATTGTTCTAATGACAAAAAAATAGCACAATTNTTGCCAATGTCATTGTTATTGTTCTAATGACAAAAAAATAGCACAATTTAAGTAAGTGATTTCATATCTAGCCTTAGAAATATTTAACCTATCCGCTATCTGAAATAGCATGACATTAATCTACAGTTGTGAAAGAATATGGTGAATGCTACACAGCATTAGAGAGCGCAGTGAGTATACAACTTAATGCTCTCTCNCTACAGTTGTGAAAGAATATGGTGAATGCTACACAGCATTAGAGAGCGCAGTGAGTATACAACTTAATGCTCTCTCTATTCCATGCCCATTTCAACAGATTGAGACAACCAGAAGAGAGTGCTCTCTGTGACAATATCGGTAAAAGCGAGAGCATGAGAGAGAGAGAGAGAGAGAGAGAGANCAGAAGAGAGTGCTCTCTGTGACAATATCGGTAAAAGCGAGAGCATGAGAGAGAGAGAGAGAGAGAGAGAGAGAGAGAGTTCTCTGGATAAATTGAGACATGGCGTTATAAACAAACGTGGTAACATTAATATGCTACAATAACGCTTAANGAGAGTTCTCTGGATAAATTGAGACATGGCGTTATAAACAAACGTGGTAACATTAATATGCTACAATAACGCTTAACCTATGGGCACGATCAGTGGGCAAAGTGCTCCAGCAGCGATTTATGGCGATCGTGCAGCAATTCCAGGAAAAAATACGCTGTATCTCTGCTTCTAACAGATGACAGACATGAGATGAAGTGCNGCGATCGTGCAGCAATTCCAGGAAAAAATACGCTGTATCTCTGCTTCTAACAGATGACAGACATGAGATGAAGTGCGAAAACTGTTTCAGAATTATGTAACTATTGTGCTTCTGATGGAATTGTGTACCCTGTTATTGGAAACAAGATATTTACACAACAGGATAATGAAGGTGAATGGAATATTGCAAAATTTCTACATTTTTAGCAACTCGTGCACTATTATTATTTTTAGTACTTTAAATGTGGTACTCACTTTTGGATACATTCAAAATTATTCAATTTAATATCACAGAACCACCCTGCAACAAATGTCCATCTTTACAAAAAAAAGTTATATTGTCACTAGCAGCAGAACTTAGAGCGCTGCTTGCAGCAGTAACTGGCAGTGCTGTGGCAGTGATTTGCCCCCTGAATGTGCCCANTCAGCAGAACTTAGAGCGCTGCTTGCAGCAGTAACTGGCAGTGCTGTGGCAGTGATTTGCCCCCTGAATGTGCCCATTAACTCGATCCTCAAATTGGTTCTGCCTGTGTGCCACAAAGGTGCAATAGGTACATTTATTCCCTTGTGTACTTCACTTGCTGCTCCTGGTTCCGGCATCATTCGTGTCAGTTAAGTGGCCTGCCTGCGTGGCGCTTGAACAGCGTTGCAGAGTATTTGAAATATTTTTTTTTAAAATAGAAACTATTAAACGTGCCCCTAGCATGTTTACCTACGAAAATACATCATATCCCAGGCAAGGAAGGAATGGTTCTTTAAATTTACCACGTATGCTGTAAATATTATTTTGGAGCTCTCCGATAAAGTTGAAAACAGCTTCTTCAGACTGCCGTATTGTAAAACATACTAGTCTAAAACGACCTAAACCACGATAGCAGCTTGTAAAAAAGTTTGCTACAGACTTTTCATCAATAAAATGATAGGGTCACCGTTGAAAGTCCCATAGGTACACGCATCACTACGAGAACACTGCGCGCCAGTTCAGAGCCCTGTGCGTAGCGGGGTTGGGTCTCTTGTAGTTGATTTGAGAGATTTGGGTGACTCTTAACAACGAGGTCTTGAGAGCCGATGAGGATGAAATGAGATGAAAATGGAGCAGTGCCGGAATGAAAGGGTGGGGGAAACGGGAGATACCCGAGAAAACCCGCTGGCCAGCGACATCGTCCGGCACGATTCCCACTTGCGGAATTCCGGGAGTGACCTGGCCGGGGATTGATTCCGGTTCGCCATGGTGGGAGGCAAGCTGTCTAGCCGCTCAGCCACCGTGGCTCCGGCGCTCTTGTAGCGCGTACCAGTGTAACTCTTATAGAGCCCACACTTCTCGGCCAAAGAAGGAGAAAAACGATGCAGGTAGGCGGGCCCCGTAATGGAGCCCGCCTACCCGGAGTGAGCGACACTGTTACGCACATCAAGTGCGCCATCGTCATTAAGCACAAGACTCTGAACTGGCTTGCAGTGTTCTCGTAGTGCTGCCTTGTACCTATGGGACCTTTAAAGGTAACATCACTTAATTTATGGAAAGTCTCTAGATGGTTCAATGCAGGATCCTTCATTATTTCTGTATGTATCTGATGCGTATATTTTGAGATACAGCGCTTCGAGAAAGTAGTTTTTTAGCTTTGTTCAAGTGCTCTGAAATGGTGTTTCTAATTTGCGTGATGTCTTGGGGGCACTCAACAAGCCTCACCATTTCGTACATCGAGAAAAAAAATGTTTGTATGAACCGTCTAGACTGTTAAAATAGGGACAGCTATCTGATGAGTTGTTGGTATCATATAAAAAAAAGGAAAATAGATAGTAGTGTCAACATAAATGTTTAGTGTATTTCTATCTGTGTGGGATTGTACGAGTATTTGCTACTGTGCATAAGGTTATTACAGCAGATCACTGCGTTCCAACTATAAAATAGAAAGTACCTCCAACAGCCCAATTTCAACAATATTTTGATTTTTCCCATAACTAGGATCTTAACAACCTAAAATAATGTTCTGTTGCGGCTACCCTGAAATTCGATTAGAGAATTGTTCAGTCCTAGAAATGACTGTATTTATTGTAACAGTCTTAGATGGTTCTTACAACCATATTATTTTCTCAACTTATATATTATCACGTTTAATAGTTACGTGGAAACACGTGTATTGCAAACACTGCAATGCAGTTCAAGCGATAGGTAGGCACGAATGTTTGCAGTCGATAACAATTTAGTCTGAGGAAGGAATGCGGCAGGGTGTTCAACTATCAGTGAATTAGACGTAGTCGTGATCCTGTAAGCTTGTTCACCGACCNCGGAAGGAATGCGGCAGGGTGTTCAACTATCAGTGAATTAGACGTAGTCGTGATCCTGTAAGCTTGTTCACCGACCAGTGTGTGTTCCAGTACCTACATTCACGTCGAGTGCTCGCGGGCTCTCCTCTGCAAGTAGCCGAGTATTTTTCGCGCACTTCAATAGTGTTCCAACCCCTCTCCCTCTTCCGGAACAGTTTTTGTTCCACTGCTGAAGGTGGGAGGGANCGCGCACTTCAATAGTGTTCCAACCCCTCTCCCTCTTCCGGAACAGTTTTTGTTCCACTGCTGAAGGTGGGAGGGAAAAGCTGGCTTCTTGGTCGCACGAACGCAGCGGCACGAGGAACTTTTCCACACGGCGGGACGATAATGGCCCGTAAGCTCTGCTCTCGCCTCGACACCTTCCCCCCTACCTCAACCCCCGCGAAAACTTGTCGTGGAATTCAACGACTCGCCCTTTGTGCGCCGCCCCCGCCCGGGCACAAGTAGGGCTTCAAAATAATTTACTGTCCCCCGCCCAGCCGCTCTCAATTTGTTGTCGAGGATATTGGACAGAAAATGGCCGCTAACACGGTGACGCGACAATGCCCTCACTGCGAAATGGTCATTTGAAAAGGTTTCTTTGCCCCCTCGTTGGCGTCACGGGCCGCTCCCAGCAGCTATAGACACCCGGCGGCTGTTTGTGCCCTTGGAATGGATCGTGTGAGAGACTGGCGGAGTTTCGGTGGGAAACGCCGTAACCGCCACCAGTTACTTCCTTCTCAGGCCCTCAACAACTCCAACAGCGAAAACGAATCCTTACCGAAATACCGAAAGATACCCGAAGTCGAGGTTCCACGGTCTCATAACTTCATCATTAAAAATATTGTTGCATATTTAATGGAGTGTACGTAACTGAGAGATTTTTGGGGCTCTTAACATCGGGGTCTTGAGAGCAGACGAGGGTGAAGCGAGGTGAGTACGAAACAGTGTCGGAATGCAAGGGTGGGGGAAACGGGAGATCTCCGAGAAAACCCGCCGTACAATGGCATCGTTTGACACGATTCCATTGCAGTATTCCTAGACTTTGGCTTTTACGTCTGTTATTTCATACCAAGTATATTTTCATGAACGTTCTATAAAATAATGTTTAATCTACACGATTATGACTTTTATTCTCTGGAATGCATTTGTGGTACAAAATTACTGCAAATAAACGACCCAACCGATAATATTGTCCAGAAACCGTGGGCTAGTTGTACAATTCAATAAAATACAGGCTGGCGACGTTGTGTGTCTTGTCTTTCAACATAACAAAAAGACAATTTGTAGTCTTCTCTGTGTTCTAGAGGTGGCAGTACCGTATGAACTACTTTGGCAAACTAATGAATAATATAAGGTTATCTAATTTCACTGTTGAGTTGCAGGTGTTCCCTTGTATGCTCCTTGTTCCGTCTGCTAGTTTCCGGCAAGACTACACATCGGTATGCTCCCGAGACATACTTCTCCATGATAACCATACAGTTTATTTTAGTAACTGACGAGGGACGTATGAACCCGGGAGAGGGTATATTTTAACCCCCCTACAAAATATAATGTGTACACCCCAACATTTTATTATTTTCTAGACCTTAATAAATTGTGCAGCAACAAAAATCTTAATCACAGCAAAATTGTTTCTCGGCATGTATTTGCTTTTTTTCTAACCAATTATAGGCTGTAATTATATGAATTCAAATGATATTAAAACCTTTCCTTTGTATCTGGAGTTTAAATAACTAATGTTGTTGTCAACTTAAAAAAGTGAAGACTTTTTGCATAAAAATTTAAGCGAAGTATAGAGAATAAAACAATTGTTCTGGAAGAGTTCTAAATAGTTAAAAATGTATAGTTTCTTTCGTTTCGCCAAACGAAACACTTGAATTTTGCAAAGTGACAACATATTACGTTTTATAACATACACTGACAGTGACAGACGCACGTTTAGGTATAAATATTTGTTTCATATTTTTTTAATAGAGTTTGGCTATATTAAGTGCGAATGGGTGCTATAATCCTGGCCACTCCGCAGCCACCAACACACACGAAAACGCTACACGGATATTAAATTAATGTAACATTAAACCTAATCGAGCGATTTTCACGATTCAAATTCCATGCAAAAGAAGAAAGTTTAAAAATAAATAGCACAAATTATTGTTCATGAACTACACCATTTTAGAAAATATTTTTGAAAATACATTTTAAAAATTGCTTCGAATTCGCTTATTTGCAACGATGTTGTCTGCAGTAAACTTCGTCTGCATACGTGTCTTCGTCCCGCCCGCGGACACGTCCGAGAACATCCTAACATGACGAAGTAGTGTGTCCACAATTGCAATGTTTAAAAACAAAGCTCTCAAATGTGACCAAAAATTGCAGTTAACTTATAAGTTATAACCTAATTCTGCAAACATTATTTTAATAAACACATTCATATTTTACAGCGATTGAAACTATAAAATTGTAATTTTACTACATTATATTGTTTATGACTTTAATTTAGTGTTTTATTTGAAATTAATAACTATCTGATTTTTATTGAATACCAAATGTTGAAGCCTATTTTTGACAAGGCTATTTATTATCGGACATGCTAACAGCTAGTTTTCGGTTTTCGGACGTAAGGAAAGTATTTATTACTTTTTTATTTTTGCAGATTGCATCACTGAAAAAAATGCCAGGAGATATTAAAAAGGGACAGAGAAGGAGTACATGGTCTCAAGACCACATGAAGCTGGCTATTAACAATGTGTTGACTAGTAATTTGAGTGTGAAGGGAAGCTGCTGAAACTTTTAGTGTTCCAAAGAGTACATTGCAGGACAGGGTAATGAAAATAAAGAGTGGAAAGGAAATTCAGATTTCACCGAAATTAGGGCGATTTGAGAGAACATTTTCAGACGATTACGAAGAAAAATTAGCTGCCCATATGCGAAGCAATTAGATGGCATGCTCATGCCTCTCGCCAAGAAAGAGTTCCTCAAGCTGTCCTATGATTTAGTTGCTGCTTTGAAGCTCCCCCATAGATTTTAAACGGATAAGAAAATGGCAGGGAAAAATTTTTACTACGAGTTTAAGAACGGACCTACAGAACTGGTACTGAGAACTGCCGAATCCACCAGCGTGATGGGAGCTGTGAGATTTAATAGGCCACATTTGGACGTGCTTTTAGTAAACTAGGTGAATTGATGGAAAAGTGTTCTTTTCTGCAATGTCATATTAACAATGCCGATGAGATGAGAATCTCTACTGTCTATGAAAACAGCAAAGTGATTTCAGTGAGGGGGAAAAGGCAATGTGTGAAACTAAATTCTGGAGAGAGAGAGGTCGTGATGTGACGCTGATGTTCTGCATGGGTGCCATAGGACAATTTATTCCACCTGCTTTTATCTTTTCTCGGCAGAAGATGAACCAAAGACTTATGATTGATACTCCCGATGAGAGTTATGGAGTCGCTCAAGCAAATGGCTGAATGAATGCGGACATTTTTTGGCGTGGTTGAAACACTTTTCTAAGCATGCACGTAAGAAAGAGCGAAGTCCTGTGCTTCTAGTCGACGGCCACTAAGTCATAAAGAACTGTAAGGTATTTTATGTGCCAGATCCTTGCATATCCATATGCTGTCAACACCTCCCCACACAACTCATAAGTTGCAGCCTCTCGACAGGTAATTTATGAAACCTTCTAAAGGGCCGAATGCAGAAGCCTGTTCCTTGTGGATGAGGAAGAATCCTGGACTGAGAATAACTGAATACAACATCGCAAAGTTGGCTTGTGCAGCCTGCGCCAAAGACTGTCGCCTGGAGATCGCTCAAAAATGATTCTCTTGCACTGGCCTCCATCCATTAAACCCGGGAGACTTCTCAGACTTAGATTTATTCCCTTCCAAAATGACAGATGTGGAAAACCCATCAGCCACCAAGAAACTGGAGGTGATGCCATGCAGCTCGATAGACCTACCACACAAGCCAGTGTGCAACCAGTTCCAGGGCCAAGTGGTCTTTCTAAGTCCGCCGATATTTTGGAACAAATCCCGCCTGTACCAGATGCCAGCAAACGTAGGCTTCATTGTAGGAAAAGTAAGGCACAGAAAAGTGAGATCCTTACATCGACTCCATTTAAACAAATGCTGCAGGCCAAACACGACAAGGAAGTTGAGACGGAAACCAGAAAGCGCCTCAAATGTAAGAAACCATTCAAGTTTGGTAATGTTGCAACAGTTTTACCACTATGTAGTTACAAGAAACGGCNCGCCTCAAATGTAAGAAACCATTCAAGTTTGGTAATGTTGCAACAGTTTTACCACTATGTAGTTACAAGAAACGGCGTGTATATTGTGCGATGAAAGTTTTAAGGCATACTGGATCCTGTGTCATAAATGTAAAGAATGGGCCCATGAAAACTGTGCAAACATTGAAGGAGCTTCATTATTTTATAAATGTGGTATATGTCTTTACGCACTGAACTTTGATCTGGTGGACATGATTTAATGTGCGTGTAAATTATAGGCCTCAATATGTTTGACATTTTGGAAAATTATGAATGCTCTGTTATTTTAGAATACATTGATAATGGTTTGTCTCATAATGTAATTTTAAGAGTTTTATGAAGCCTAAATTAGACAAAATTTAACAAGTTACAAATTTTTTTTCAAATTTTTTAAGGTATTTTGAAATAGTTACATAATGTTTGTATGCTCAGTTACAAACTTCAATATGCTTATATCATTCCAAAAGCCAAATACTGTAATACAACTCATTTTTAAACAGCATTTACAGTATAAACAGAAAAGTTTGACGAAATTGCTAACTGTCCGATACTACCCGCCAATTTTTATTCAAGTGAAAAAATAACTTTTTGAGTTAAGTATATTAACTAATTATGTTACAATTTTATTTATTGTATCAGGAATAGTGTTGCGTATTTACTAGAGGATATCCAACATATGCTACTTTGTTAAAATATCCATACATTTAGGCACCACAGTAAAAAAATCAAACTGTCTGGGGCTAGGGAACTCTCACTTATTTCTGTAATTTCAGAGATGTCGAATCGCAAGAACTTTTTCTTGTGAGAAGAGGAAATAATGGAGAGAATTTTAGCTGCTTACCATGATGGTGGCATGGATCTCAACGAAGCA
Source organism: Clitarchus hookeri (assembly GCA_002778355.1). Taxonomy (NCBI): domain Eukaryota; kingdom Metazoa; phylum Arthropoda; class Insecta; order Phasmatodea; family Phasmatidae; genus Clitarchus; species Clitarchus hookeri. The sequence goes on along the minus strand of NQII01000179.1, from coordinate 839 downwards.
GCGAGAACATACCAGGTCCCAAAAGCTACTTTGAGTAAGGATTTAAATGGAAATATTAAATCAATTGAGCATAAGCAACATTGTGGCCGAAGCGCTGATTTTCCCAAAGAAATTGAGCATGACCTAGTTCAACATATATTGGTTCTCGAAGAACGATTTTTTTGTCTAACACGTAATGAATGACCTTCGACGGTTAGCATACAAGCTCGAAGTAGCTAACAAAATAAACCACAGGTAAAANAATGACCTTCGACGGTTAGCATACAAGCTCGAAGTAGCTAACAAAATAAACCACAGGTAAAACAAAGACAAGAAAATTGCTGGAGATAAGTGGTATTATAGTTTCCTCGCTCGATACCAGACATATCCTNCAGGTAAAACAAAGACAAGAAAATTGCTGGAGATAAGTGGTATTATAGTTTCCTCGCTCGATACCAGACATATCCTTGGTCCAACCTGAAGCTACATCAATGGCAAGGGCATACGGATTTTCTAGAGCCCAAGTAATTAAATTTTTTGATGTTATAACACCTATTGTTGACGAAAATAAGTTTGATGGTACTGCCATTTTCAATATGGATAAAAAAGCTTTATAAACTGTTCAGAAACCGCAGAAAGTTTTAGCCAGGTGGGGAAAGCATCAGGTGGGTGCGATAACGAACGGTGAAAGGGGCACAAACACAACAGCAATATGCTACATAAATGCTGCTGGTATGTTTTTTCTGCCAATGCTTGTATTTAGAAGGTTGCGATTTAAGGAATAGCTGATTCGTGGTACTCCTTTCGAATGTCAGTTTGCATGCACTGATAGCGGGCGGATAACGACTGATGTTTTTTTT